>JAQGBB010000915.1:0-15741 GCA_034691745.1 Prismatolaimus dolichurus
GTTTCACTTTCCTCTGCTTTGCTCACTTTTTTCTCATAGCAAAAGCGATGAACTTCAAGGGAACTGCATTACTGCTCGTCTTGCCAGTACTGAGCAGCGGTAAGCAAAGCTCGTAAGTTTCGGCAGCCGTCAAACTCTGCAAACGTTTTTGCTAGGTTTGGGTTGGGTTTGAAAAAGCAAAAATTTTTGTGCAGTACAGTTTGCTTTTTTTGCTCAAGATTTTATAATTCTTGTCTTTCAGACTGATGATTTTTCCTATCTTTTTGAAGTATGTTTCATATTGAAGTGTTTATGAAAAAAGTGTTATCCTTTCGGTTCGGAAAGATGCCGACAAACAGTGAGGGTTTTCACTTACTACGCTGGCGCGGACGCAAACACTCAAGGAATATCCATTGGCGGCTGGCCCCCGAAAACGAACGAATCATTTCTGCGACAATTCTTCGGGAAAGAAAAATATAAAAAGTATTTTTAAGCCTGTCATCCGCGAGATAGTTTGCTTTTTGGCGCTTTTGTGCCCACGGAAAATCGACGTTTGAGGTATCAAAATTTCAAGAAAATTTCCAACAAGTCGGATGTATCAATCCTCGAGGGCCATCGACGCAAACCAATTGTTTTGGAGGTTGAAAACGGGTTTCTGATAAGAAATATATCGTCTTAGATTCCCAAATACAAGAAAAAAACAAGTGAGATGCACCAAACCCCGACGCCCACTGACACAGTTCTAAGCCACATAAATAAGCCTTGGCAGGCAAAGCGAAAAAAGCCATTTTTACCACCGACTTCGCGTCCTCAAAAGTAGGACACAAGATTCATCCGCGCTCTTAAAAGCAAGACACAAGAATTTTTTTGCGAAAAAATTTTAAGACAGCAAACGCGACTTCGATGCCTAGCAGCGCTAGACTTGCATCTACGTCATCTTTGCTATTGTAAAGTTTTTGAATTTGAATTCGAGGAAAAAAAATTTGCACAAAATTCTTGTATTCTGCTTTTAAGAGCGCGGACGAATCTTGTGTCCTACTTTTGAGGACGCGAAGTCGATGGCAAATGTGGCTTTTTTCGCTTTGCCTGGCAAAGCTTATTTATTTAGTATGTTTTTCCTCGGAATATGCTTAGATGGCGACAAACTTACTCATCTACTGCCTCAACTTAATTACGTAATTAATAATATTTCTCAACATCGGCTAAGCACGATGAACAGGTGCAAAATTTCAGTCAAATCTGTGATGTTCTTTAAATCAAAAGTTAAGCTCGGAAACGTATAAGTAATTCATTATTATTCGTCGGGGTGGGGCTTCGATTCCCGAACCCCCATTTTAAAGTCCGTACTTAATTCAAATTCTTTAATGCTAAATTCAGTTGCGCTCTGTGAAGGGACGGCACATGCACAGTGTCAACTAAATTTGTCAGACCCTTCAAAAGCTAAGCAATTCCAGATGATTCGTGTCAGAGAGGTTCTAAAACCACTCATGACAAAAACTACCAATGACACAGAATTAAAAAGCACACGATGCTGGGAGAACACATAAAATCGCAGCCAAATTCGTCAAGTCGTTCAAATTTTATTCATCAAAGCGTCTGTTTTCACGTGGCGGTGGATCGCTTTTCTTGAGAAACATTAGCTTAACGGGATCCACCTTTATAGAGGACCAAACTGTACCCCTAGGAATACTATGTTCCAAATTTGAGTCAAATTCGTTCACTCTTCCGCCTGCTACCAGTGGAACAATTATGCAAGCAAGAAAACAAACGTAGACAGTTCCGGACAAGTGACCGCTTAGCCATCCTTTTCTCACAGACCGCGTAGGATACGCGTCGATGGCAAAGGTGGCAAAAAACCGGTTTTTTTCACAGCAAAATTGTGTTCGGCGACCTGGAAAAGCCAGAAGAAAAACCGCAAACAGGTTGCAAAACATTGTTTGGGGTGCTCGGATTCGAACCCGCGACCTCTGAAACGCAGTTTTAGCCAACCAAACCTGCTTTTTATGGCTAATAACCGAGTTTTGTACCTCAACTTCGTATTCTGCTTTTAATAAAAGCTAAAGGCAAAATGTGTCATGGCATTTTATAGTCATGCGAAAATAAGTTACTTTTACATGGAACTGGACATAGTGGATGGCGCCGGTCTCGGAGTATTAGACCCACAGGACTCATCTGCAAAATAAAACCTAGTTTTGGCCCTAGGTACCAGTCTACAAAATTTCAGCTGTCTAGCTTGCTTATTTCGAAAGTTATCGTATCCTCGGGTGGATGGACGGACGGACGGACAGACAGACGACACGGCCCATCCCATGAGGGTATCCGACTTCGTCGGTGGCCCTAAAAATAGAGTTCCTCGAATGGCACAAAAAGTGAGACAATTAGCGACGACTTTCGCTTTCTACAAGTGAGCTCAACATGGCAAAATTTCAAAATTATGAAACTCAAATGCAAATTTTGAGGTTTTTACTGTGTCAAAAGTTTGCCCTGGTGGAGTGGATTTATTGCCATTTGAGGATAGGTCCCTTAAAACTACTGAGTGTATCGATTTGTAAGATTACGTGCCCAAGGCCAACCTGTCTGAAAACGCGAAGCAATAAAAATAGTGCCCAAGTTTAAAAGTAAAAAATTTTCGCTCTTAATTGTGCCTGCTCTCGACTGTAAAGCACGTAGTTTGTTAAGTTCTTGTTAGCAAAAATAAAAATGAAATAGGAGAATCTCGACTTTAGAAGTTTCACATTGCTACAGAAGTTTGATCTAAAATTACGCATACTTTTAAGCAGCAATTTCGTAGCTTCCAATTGTAGGCCAGTTCTATCAGTGCACGAATCCTGCGTCCGCGGGCACTGTTGCGAACTTTCGCGATGGCTGCTGCGACAATGGCGGCTTCATTTCTTCCTTCGCCGCTCAGAATGCATCGGCGTGCGCCCAAGTGTGCCTCTCAACCACGGAATGTATTGCGTTTCAGTTTTGGACCTATCCGAACACGCCGACGTGCTGGCTGAAAAGCTGGCTCCCTTCGTCCTCGATTGGTAACATAAACGTTGAGGGCAACAATTTATATCTGCTAGGTAGACCCGGAGCGAGGTGCAGACCGTTTAAAATGGTGCTAAAACGTGACGTTTGCCTTATGATCAGCGTCGTGCAATGTTACCGCCCCGGTAAATGGCAGCGCACACTACGTTGGAAATCCGAATGCCGATGGGTCGCCGTGCTTCATCGGTCAGTGCAATGTGACGTACATCTGTGAGCAAGGTTACGTAATGAACGGGTCGGCCATGTCGGATTGCGTTGGAAATGGATCGCAGGTCGGCGTGCTCTCGCCACCGGCGCCGACGTGTCAGTTTGGTAAGACACATTAGAAGGTAGAAGAGTTGTGGGGTAGTCATTGGGTAAAGTAATTATTAAAAAGGAAAATGTTTGAATATTATGAAATTATTTTTCAATAAAACTTTCTTTGAGAAACATCAATTTTCTGACTTAATAAAAATATGCAAAAAAATCTTTCTATGTTCCACGTGGACGTAGCTGCAGAGACCGACAAAGGACGACAGAGCTCGATGATTTTCCGAGTTTAGGACTGACATGTCCCTCGCTTGCGGCGCCAGGGAATGGATCGGTCAGCGGCGGGAACTCGGCGGGCTTTGGCTCTATGGCCACCTACTCCTGTAACCAATGCTTCACATTGAGTGGCAGCACCTTCAACCTATGCATTCAACCTGTGTCAAACGGACCACTTCTCTGGAATATCACAGTGCCTCCGACATGTCACGGAAATCGTAAGCTGTTCGCCTTTTGCAAATTCTTGGCGGTTGCTATCACTAATATTTTTACGCCATAGCTACCCCTTGTTCAAACATCTTCGACACGACTGTCGGTACGATCTCACCGACCCTCGCGTTCGCAGGGATCTATTCTTTCACCTGTAATTCCGGCTACACGATGTCACCGACAGAGCCTGGGATAACGACAAAGAGCTACACATGCAACTGCACCGGACAGTGGAATTCTCCCTTCGTCACTTGTCAGCGTAGGGAAAACGTGCTTAGAGGAGTGACGCGACTCGTACTTCAAAAACTCAAGTGTTTTTAGAATCTTGTACGCCGTTTACTGTTCAAAATGGCTACGTTACTCGTTACTCACTAGCGTCGCTGAAGGCGGGCACAATCGCCTACTGGACCTGCGACGAAGGATTCATCCCGAGCGGCGACCCATTTGTGACTTGTTCGTCACCGTCCGCCTGGACATGGGTCACCACGCAACCACTTTGCCGAAGTATTGAGCAGCTCGACGAGTCACATTTTTAAAATAAATACAGTTAAATGAATATGAATGAAAAAAATTTATTAAAAGTATTATAATTATTCAACACTGGTTTTGTTGCCAACTTTAAAAATGATTTCATCATAGACGGTGAGTCGGTGTTGGGAAATATTTCGTCGCCTCTAACACAGGCCGAAGTTGCGAGCCTTCTTGGTTTAAGCGTGAGTAAAACGAGCTTCATCAAGGCTACATTAACTATGCAGTTGTGACTTTTCGAATTTCTTGCTGGTAGAAAATTGGCGATACGACAGCGCTAAGTCTCACCGTGGCCAACGCGTTCCCATACATCATGGGGCAGCTAACGCCCACGCAGCTCGCTCAAGTTTCCTACAATCTTCAAGACATGCTCCTGGACTGCCAATTTGGCGGACAGAACTGCAAGTCGACGTAGGTTTTTTGGCATGGTTATTTTGCGCAGGCAACAACTTCGCGCTTTTCGCTGACTGCTCGCTTAGCAGCTCCAGCAGTTTCGATGCAAAGTTCTGCGGGAACGTCTCCAAAGCATTTGTCCAAAAAGCCTAAAATAAATCAACTTTTTTCATTTTTCAAGTTTTCATCACCTTTTGCTGCAACAAAATCTAACGTTTGATTTCAGCTTCACAGAAAATTATTTTAATAATGTATTGTAGTGACGTCATCCTGGGTGAACAGGACTCGACATTCGGCAGCTGTTTCACGTTCAACCATGCTAACATGACACCGTATGTTGAACTGCGACCTGGCGAACAGCAAGGTATGACGAGAGATATCACGCGCGCCAAGCGCAACTGTCCATTGGCCTGTTTTTTCAAAAATTCAGAACCTGATTTCTCGACACTGGGTGAACATGCAGCGGCATCCAATGTACCGAAATAATGGCCGCAGTTTGGCGGTAGTTTTGATGTATTGGAGTCCGTCACAGATTCAGTCAGTCGCAAGAAATCTGGTTCTGAATTGTTGAGAAAATCAGTCAATGGACAGTGACTCTTGGCACGGATGATACTTTAGAGAACCATGTTGATAGGGTGGCTTTTTTTAAAATTATTCAGGTCTCTACGTCGCGCTGAATGTGCAGCAGGAGGAGTATCTTAGCTTCACGGAGACAGCGGGCATGCATATCGTGGTGCAGGACCAGGGCGACCTTATCCTTCCGGACGTCTCGGGCTGGGATGTCATGCCCGGAACGGCGACAAGCCTGATTATACGCCTGGTTCGATCTAGAGAAGTTAACGCTCTTGTTTGCCGTACAATCTCGCCTTTCCTCTAATGTCTAGACAACCGTTTCGAAGTACAACACACCAATCTCGACATGCATCAGCAGCGTTTCTCGGCTTCCAGCTGGAACGCCGTACTACTATCCCGACGCTTACACTCCAGAGGTCAAATCTGAGCTGAATATGGAGTACAGAAATTGTTTTATTCTAAATTTTCAAATTGAACTTGGATTTTTCATAATTATTATCTTTGTAATTGTATTATGATATTTCACATTTTTAAGTTTTAAATTTTTTCTTTTTGTATTTAGGCTTGTATGCGCAGCCTGTCACAACAAGCCCATATCAAAATGTGTGGCTGTGCGTCGCCATATTATGCGCTACCGCCGAGCAACGGTGTTCAAGTGTGCAACTTGAGTCAAAGTATTGGCGCACCGTGTGTATAAACTTTTCGCGGAATGATTTGGAAAACTGTGCATTTATTAGGCATTACTTAAACCGACTTTAGACAAGAAAAGCACAAAAACTGAAAATATTTCGCTCTTGAGACCTTTTCGTGACGCATCGACTAGGGCCAGCTGGCCAGAATAATTTGCTTATGTTAGCTAGTTGTTGTCATAATTTCAGTCCTTTGTTCTGAAAATTTCACTGCGACGCAAGCGAATCAGATCTCCCAACAGTCGAACATGCAGTGCCCTGCAGCTTGCATGTTAGCAAGTCTCGTCAGCTCCAAATTTTCTGTCATTTCCAAAGCGGTTTGTTTTATAGCTTACAGCAAGTGGACGCTTCGCGCGCCTTCGCCGTGACGTCGCTTATATCGGTACGAGCACATCAGAATTACACGCCTTTGGAGCTTCACACTTTCTTTCTGTTAAACTTTAGGCCGCCGGCTATTGCAGCGCTAATCCACCAAATTCGGGTCTTACTTGTCAGCAATTTGCGAGGTGCAATAATATTTCTTCCGTTCGCTTTGAGACTGTTTTAAATCAAGCTAATTATACTTTTCCATGAAAAATATTTTTTCTGTCAAAGCACGCTGATGATTTTGTCAATTGAGGAAAAATGTCCAGTTCGTGAAAAATATTTTCATGTTTAGAACTTGCATTTAATCTCGTATTGCTTTTTAGCCTTTTAGTTTTTGTTAATGCCTACTTGGGCTAGTAGTCAGAATATTGCTCATGAAAAAGCCCAGCTCATTTGCAGCACGTATTTCCGTACCAGAAAAATGATGTTTTCGCGATGATTTTTTAGATCTAATCTGATTCTGCTTCGCGTATTTTACCAGTCGCTGTTCCACGTCGGTTACACTGAATACCCGGCACTCACTGTAAGGTGTCACGCGCGCCGAGAGTCACTGTTCATTGGCCGGCTTTCTCAAAAATTCAGAAACAGATTTCTCGAAGCTGGCTGAACTTGTGATAGACTCCAGTATGTTAAAATGATGGGCAGGTTGCGGCCATTATTTCGGTACATGGATGCCGCTGCTTGTTCAGCCAGCTCAAGAAATCTGGTTCTGAATTTTTGAGAAGACCTCCAATAGACAGTGACTCTTGGCGCGTGTGATAGTACCATTCGTATCCTCCTCACTCGCCCATTAAAATTTTAATATTTTTTTTTTCAGATGGTCGACGTGTTTTCCATATTCGGTGGTTTGTCCCTCATGTACGCCGGCATGTCGGTTATCTCCTTTGTCGAAGTCCTCGTTATTGTTCTCGAAACTACGGGGACATTTCTCAAGCACAAATGCACGCACAGTACTGTCGCCAACGCGAACTAACTTTATTCCGAGTTTCTTGAACATAAATATTTTTAGGTCCTGCGACAAATTCTGCATGCGACATAACTCGAAATGTTTTTCACCCGTTAACGGGTGATTTCAAATAAAATTATGTGTGATAAACGTATTTTTGTAATAAACTAATCTCGAACACAAAAGCGTCGCCTTTTTAACTAAAGTTTTAATTAACTAATTTTCTTTGAATATTTTTAAACCTACAACCTCAGCGCTCAATTGTTGAGTTTTAAACAAATTTCTGTCTGCAATTGCATAATTTACTGACATTCTCACTCGCTTCCTCGAATGAGCGTTTCGTTGTGATTTTTTCCTGGAGATTTCTAGACTTTTCTGTTTCTTTCCGTTTCCGGCGAGGTCGGAAAAATTTCTTTACCGATTTTTCCTCGTCCAGCAAGGCGAAAATTTTTTTTCGTTTTCTTCATTTTTCATTTCTGATCAGGCCAAAAACGATATCCTTTTCCAAAATGTCTTCGATTCTCACATACTTAAAAATGCAAAAAATAGCAATTGCGGCCATTATTTGACACATTGGAGTCCGCTATGTGTTCAAATAGTCTCAAGAAAACCGGTTCGAAAATTTTAAGAAAACCGGCCAAAGTACAAGCACTTCTGGCATGCGCGATATTTCTACAAATTTCATTAGGAAACAACATTTATTGGCGGACAGGGAAACTATGCACAAATCGTAGAATTCAACTGCATCTTATTGCGCTCCCATTTACGTGCAGCTACTTCCTCTGCAGCTAACATTAGAGGCTAAAAATTCGCCGACTTTTCTCGGACTAAAGCGGCGAAATTGATGAAAAATTGTACTTTTCTTTTTCTCGACTCTTTCTACGCTTCCACTTTCCGCCGCCGATCGTTGCACGTCGTTCGAGCTCGCCGAGTGTTCATTCGCAAACGCCGCTCTCACGCCCTCCTCCAAGCATTGCACGGCGGTCGCATCGCCAACGTAGTTTTTCTCGCACGCGCAAGCGGCGAGCCCGCTCGCCAAGCTGTCGCAGCTGGCGGCATCCCACGTGAAGGTCGTGTATTGATGACCGCTCTCGTCGAACTCCTCGTCGATCTCCTCGTCGACCGACGAGCTGCTCGAATCATGACGTCGTCCAACTTCGCTGACGGCCTTGTAGCTTGCTTGCCGATGGTACCAGAGCGCCGGTCCCTCATCGGCGGCTCCGAGCTGCGGCGTCGAGCGAATCGACGAGAGCGACTTTAGGCTGCTCGAGATGTGCTCACTTGTGCAACTGTTGCGTTTCGTTTCGGCCGCTGGGAACCATCGGCTAACGTGGAGTGGACATCGAGAACCGCTGACTGAGGCGAGGTCGGTTTCCGATTCGGTGACGATTAAAACTTTGTCTTGGGGTTTGGCATTGACGAGCGGTTGTGCTTCAAAGACGCCGTACATTCCAGGAACAACTTTGGTTTTAGAATTTTCTCGTGTTCAAGATTTTCGAAAACGAAGGGGTTTTAAATTCCGCTTTCTGTTGGAATTTGCTGTTTTCGCAATTTTCGTTGGCACAGTTCGGTTTCAGGCGGAAAACACGTTGTCACATTTTAATTAAAATGTGACGACCGAACGAGCAGCGACAAATTTTGTTCAGCTCTGGTGCACATTTCGTGTGCTTGCTTGACGTCTGCTAAATTCATTCAAAAAGCAGTCAAGTTCGATCGAGCCAATTAGCCGATATGTTTAGCAGCAAATTTTTGTTAGGCTCGTAAGGTTTTCAGCTTCACGGCAGCTACGGTCAAAACCAAAACGTTCCGTGATGGACAGCTCTAATCTTGAAAATAGCGATTTTTTCCGGCTGATTTTTAAATTTTTCCTTTTCTTTTTCGGGCCTCCGGAAAAATATCTTTCAATGTTTTTCCTTTCAGTGGGTCGGAAAAATAATTTTGG
Organism: Prismatolaimus dolichurus; assembly: GCA_034691745.1. Lineage (NCBI taxonomy): Eukaryota > Metazoa > Nematoda > Enoplea > Triplonchida > Prismatolaimidae > Prismatolaimus > Prismatolaimus dolichurus. Next base: position 9,185 of record JAQGBB010000915.1, read on the forward strand.
AAACGGAAATTTTTCGATTTTTTTTAGTTTTCCGGGGAAACCAAAATGATACTATTTTCCGGAAGTTTTCCGAAAATGACAGTATTCTCAGTAGCGTTAGCGACAATCTGAGCTAAAATAGCGCTTTTTTCAAATACTTTTTACAAGCAAAGTCATGGCTCATACATTAAGAAGTCGAGGCTGCAAAGAGTAATACGTGTTTAGTTTTGTTATTGCAATCGATTCCTGGAAATTGCGAGGTTTTTGTAACTTCAGCAAGCTGAAACAAGTTGCAACTATTTAGCACAACCACAGTGGTTGAGAGTTTCCTGGAAATAGAATCATTGTCAAAATAGTGAACGATATGCAGTTAAAACAGAGTGCTATTGCCTATGTGATCATTAGAAACTTGCAACAGTAGTTTGGCGGGAGAAGATCTGGGATGCGTTTGAGGTCCATAAATTACAACAAATACAATGACTCTTTGTTATGGTCATTGGCCAGCCGGAAAAAAAATTTTTCCGAGCGGACCTAAACTTCCGTTTCCGTTTTCCGGCCCCCGGAGACATATGTTTTTTATTTCCGGGGAAGTCGGAAAAAATATTTTTCCTTTCCGTTTCCTTTCCGGAAAAATCACTACTTGAAAATCAAATTGCATGTTGACTCCAGATCGAACCGATCAAACTGAAAATTCCTGAGTATCGATTTTAATTGTGTATGTATTTATTTCTACTGCGTAAAACAACTGTGAACAGTGGGAAAATTTTACTTGAGGCTGGCGAATTGGCGCAGGTCGGCTTAGGGCATGTCTCCGAAGAACTTTGGAATCGAAAAGGATCGATTAATATTTCTGAAAGTAAAATCCAATCGACTACTTCACGAGGAAGTCAGGCGCTGCGGCAAAGTCAATAATAAGACACATCGTTTGAAAACCCGTGGACATCGTGTTGCACTTTTCCTAAAGTAAAACCAACTGGATCCGTGGACCGAGCGTTCAAACTAAACGAGTTTTGGGTTCCAAAGAGACGCGCAAGCACGCCAACGGGTACCACGATAAGAAAGATTAGCGAAAATCGACTCGAATTCTTCTTCATCGTTGTTTCAGTAGTAGGTCTTTCGCGACCGACCTTATTTAGCGTATGGAGAAGTCGTTCAATTTTGACTGCTTTACTGGAAAAAATTGTCATCCGCATTTGACGTCATCCAGCTGGAGTCAATAAACAATACAAAAATTCATTCAATTTTTTATTTGTGTTCTAAATAGCCCATATTTTTAAATCTAAAATCTTGGTGATAAAAAATGAAGACAGTGCTGAAAAGAGGAAGCACTTCAGTACGAGGGCACGGGGTCGCGTGCGCGGACGTTGATGTTGCAGACAGCCGCGCAGGCAGTAAAAAACGTTTGCTTTTTTGTCGTGTGATAAGAAAGCAAGCGCACAACAGCATACTAGGTCGTCACGTAGTCGCAGATCTAGCTCAAGCTTCACACTTTTCGCTCGAAAATGAAGCTTTCGTCAATTATTAATACTTTCCCCGCACTTGTTTTGTGGTTCTCGATCACCCTAGTGCTCATATTGCGCACCCTTGCTAACGACCTGTTTACCGCGATGTGCGATGCTGAACAGCTGATCGTTGCCGAAAGTGAAGTTGCAAATCTGCTCGACGAGTACATCGCAAATGAATTGGAGCGTTTGCGAGAGCTCAAGGAGTAAGTTATAGAAAATCATTTTGCTTTTTTATGTTTCTGGATGGCATAACTTTATTTCGCATTGCGCAGAGTGGCACAGCTTTATCAAAGCAAGCTTTCTGCGACAAAGTCAAGTGCTTCATCATCAACGCAAAATCCAGTCGATGCTTTCATAGCCGTTCAGCGGTTAACACAAGATTGGCAACCAGTTGAGTGGATGATAAGGAAGAACACCGCCGAAGGTAGGTCAGCGCAACTCTTTCGAACGCGTTTTTCTCGCCTCCTGGCGGTCCTCAAAAAATCGAAGTCAGAGTCTCGTGCACGACCCCCCGTCTTTCAATTTTTAGATTTCCTTGAAAACGTCAAACGTCGTCGCGTTAAATTTCCGTCGGAAGTGAACACCATAGGTGCTGCCATTGCCCTCTTCCGCCTGCAGGACGTTTACAATCTATCGGCGTCGCAAATGGCGAGCGGGGACCTCAAAGGCGTGAAGGCCGACAACGAACTCTCGGCTCACGACTGCTTCGAGCTTGGCCGCATCGCGGCCAATGTTCAGCATTCCGCCTATCATACGATCCAGTGGATGACGGAGGCACTTCGACGCCTCGCTCACGAGAATGGCTCGCTTCCAAGCGAGACCGACATTCTTGAATATCTTGCTTGGGCGTTGTTCCAGCAGGGAAACGTTAGGCATGCACTCGAGGTCACAGAACGCCTCGGCAGTCGAGGTAAAGCGTTTTGGGCTGCCCCGCAAAGACGGACGTATTCCTCACGTCCAGCAAAGTTTCGGAACAACTTGGATAACTGCCCGACAGCTTGGAATCGTCTAACCAGTAATCTGTTTGTTTATAGATCCCGGACATCCAGCGGTGACAAATATTGACTACTACTACAAGTTACTTGATGAAAACGGCGAAAACTGGGACGAGGACACTAGTTTGCCGCCAGTCATAAACGAGCGTCCACTGGACGATGATACATCTAATACAACTGACCGAGACCTTTTTGAACAGCTCTGTCGTGGCGAAATAAAGATGGTACGTTTTACGAGCAAAGCGTGAGCGTGAAGGCAAACACAAAATAAAATATTTCTTATTCATAAAAAAAAAACAGATTTATTTTATCCAAACACATATAAATTCAAGAAATGTATGAGCATGGGAATTTCCTATTCAAGTCGTAAAACAAAAAAAAATTACACTATAAGAGCTCTTTTATGGCCACTGACTCACATCAGTAAGCCTATTGCCGTGGCCTGTGTCTGTCTGTTGCCGACATCATAACTTTTGAAATAAGAGCGCTAGCGGGCTGAAATTTTTTGTGGAGGTACCTTGGGCCAAATCTAGGTTCGAGTTTGTATAGGGGCTCCTGAAACCCCTAACAGCACCATCGATGACAAAAACTTGTAGTTGTTTTGGCCATAACTCTTGAATGCGTCGACAAATTTGGCGGAAACTTTGAGAGTGCAGACCGGCCAAAAATGTTCTTCCAATAGCACAGGCACACATTCCTGAAACCACTTACGGCAACACCACTTATGATGCAGCAGATGATGCCACTGCTGAATAGTATATCTCATCTTTACTTCCAAGCTTCTGTTATAAAGGTCTATACGCATAAAAGTTTTTTTCATAACAAAACAACTACTCGTATTTGCTTCTTTCGAACATCAGTGTGTGCGAGATGGTTATGTAATGCAGAGAGATGACACACGCTGCGTCAGTGGCCCTTGAGGATCGGTACATCCAACTTGTTTCTCCTTCAGCCACCGGAGAAGCTCTCAAAACTCTACTGCGCCTACAAGCACGATACGCCATTTCTCAAACTTGCTCCTTTCAAGTACGAACTCGTCAACATTCGCCCTACTCTTGTCGTCTTCAGGTACGCTCGCGGTCGCTTTCTAACCCCACCCCCACCAGACAGCAGGTAAGGTTCTATTTTTAGGCACGTGATCAGTGACGCTGAAATCAACGTCATAAAAAACCTCGCGACGCCACGAGTATGTCAGCCAGTTCTCTAGTTTTCCGTTCAAGCTTGCCTAATTTTAAGAAATTTTGAGAAATTTTTCCCGAAAACGTGGCAAATACTTTAAAACTGGCTTGTTAGAGAAGTGGAGAAAAGCTTAAAATTTATTTAACAAAAAATTAAAAAAAAATAAAAACATTTCAAAAAAATTTGTTGAAAAACATGGCAAAGCTTCAAAACGTCAATATTTTCTAGCTGCAACGCTCCGGAACTGTAAATAATGAACGACTAACGACGTACCGCGTGAGCGAAAGGTCATATCGAGCAAGCTTTTTAGCCATGTGTACTTGAAAAACGATCTCCTGCACCGAATTCCTTCTAGTACGTGGCTGACAGCAGATGACGACGCTGTGATCGGGCGAATCAATCGGCGCGTCACTGATATGACGAACTTCGATGTGCCAGTCGAAGATCTTCAGGTGAAAAATTTCGAAAAAAAGGTTTTTCCACAGAAGATTCAAGATTCCACAAAGCCTAAACTTTAATTGGACCATTGACTTCGGTATAACAGTCGCATTGCATCGCCTAATGAAACTTGAAAAAGTGCTAAGTTTTTAGACATGGCGAGTTCAGCGATGAAGCTTTAGCCATGCCCAAGGTCGTTTGGTTCCCGAACCAAGAGCCCACACAATAGTATATGCGTTCCAGCGTTTTCAGCGCTTTATTCCCCGTAGGCTTTGTTCCCAGGCTTAGGACTAAGGCTTAGGGCTTAGGCTTAGATTTTATATTTAGAATTTGAAAATTCCGTGCTGGTGTAACTGCGTAGACAGAGGAAAAACAAGTTTTCACATTAGCTTTCGTGCCTGCTCTGGACGGCGATAGCACAGCACGCAATAGCATGAAAGCTAATCTGAAAACTCCAAGTTAGTGCAACCGCGTAGGCAGTGGGAGCACAAGTTTTATGTAAAACCGTTGTTTGGTTCAGCCACAAATTGATCTTGGGCATAGTTAGAGTTGTCACCCCCTCAACTCGCCGTGTTCTAAAATATAAGTTTTCACTGTTTTTTTTTTAATTTTGTTAGGTGGTGCCATGGGACTATAGTACTATGGACTTTTAAGCGTGTTCTCGAGCGAAAAATTTTCAGCCGGCCGGAAAGTAGGCTGCTCATGTGTTGCGTAATCGACAGGGGCAGGGACGGACGAGTCTTTAGCGCAAAACTGTATCCGATATCTCGCCTGTTTTTTGAATTAATTACCAGACGGGAGAGTCTAAAAATTAGGTTTTTCACGTAGAGTGGTGACTGCCTCTAAGAATTTTGAGAAAGTCGTTTTGAGGAAAATAAATGTTTGCAAACTTTTTTAGGTCGCAAAGTATGGCATCGGTGGTGTCTACAAACCGCATCTCGACGTTTGGCCGGTATTCTCACGTTGTTGCAGCGCTGCAGAAGAACTTTTACAAAATTTTATTTGATTAGTTGTTTTCCAACACCTAAAGAACGTTGTTCTCCTTGACTTTGCAGGACATGAACCCGCGTCGAATAGCTACCGTAATCTTTTATGTATGTAAGAGAAACTATTACAATATGTCAAAAGGGAATCGGTCAATGCGTCGACTAGTAACAAGATATGTTTTCGTGCGTCTCTGCAGATGAGCCAACCAGACGCTGGTGGGGCTACTGTATTCCTTGAGCAGCAAATCACCGTCCCGGCGACAAAAGTAAGCAAAAAAGCTTTTGAAAAAAAGACCACTTAGCGTCAACCAAGTTCTCTGAATTTTTCGTCTTGGAAAGTGAAATTTATTTGAAAACATACTTTTTGCCAAAATTTTTATTTTATATAATTTGCGCTTTTCAACCAAGGGCAGCACTTTGACATCATCGGAGCTTCTTTCAGATTAATCTTAATTATAGCACGACGCTCTATTTTGGAAGAACCTGTATCCTAGCGGTGACTACGACCTGTCCACAAGACATGCTGGTTGTCCGTTACTCTCGGGCACGAAATGGAGTACGCAACATTCAACGAGTATCCTTATGCTAAGGCTAAACTAAGCATGGTCACTGCTTATAATGCCTACTTGTTTTAGAGATACTTATTACATATTTATTTATTCATTTATTTATTTGTATATTTATTTATGTACGTATTTATTTAGCTATTTATTAATGTCTTTACTTATTTATTTGTACATATTTATTTGTGCGTATTAATTTATTTGTTTAAGTATTTATTTTTTATTTGTGTATTTATCTGTCTATTGATTTACGTATTTATTTAGTTATTTATTTATCTTTCTATTTGGCTAGTTTCTTATTTGGTTAGTTATTTATCTAGTTGTTTGTTTTTTATGTATGTATTTATTTATGTATTTATTCATCTATTTATTTACTTACTTATTTAGCTATTTGTTTACTCATTTATTTGTTTATTTATTTATGGGGAAAGCGTAGTGGAGAAAATAATGGCAAATTGCTTTTCTTAGATCCTCGCCAATTCGTCAGACCCTCACAGTACTTTTTTTTAGTTGCGAACAAATGGATTCGTGATATCGGACAGGAACGGCGACGACCCTGCCACATTAACCGCGACTACTACGACTAAAGTGCGGTGGATGCGATGGCCGCCTATTATTGCATCCTGCCAGAAGCGAGCGTGAAAAAAATTGCATCCTGCCAGAAACGAGCGTAAAAAAAATTGCATCCTGCCAGAAGCGAGCGAAGCGAGCGTAAAAAAAGGATGCCTACTGGTCATACTTACAAAATCACCCCCCAATCCCCCTCCAATCCCCCCCAATCCCCCACCAATCCCCCCCAATCCCCCACCAATCCCCCCAATCCCCCCCAATCCCCCCCAATCCCCCCCCCCAATCCCCCTCGAATCCCCCCAGCCGACAAAAGTTAGCCGACGTTGTGAGCAACTTGCCAGT
>JAQGBB010000916.1:0-15737 GCA_034691745.1 Prismatolaimus dolichurus
GTCGCTACTTTACATAGTCACACGTTCGTGCTTTATGCTAATTTTTCTTCCTTTTCAATAAGTTGGCTTAGTCTTCGTCTTTGCGCAGTAAAATGCTGCCACGACGTGGAATGATAAATTTACAGTCAATGAATTCCTTATTCGATGGTCGTTTGATTCGATTCTGAATTCGTCGTCGAATCGCCTATTCAAATCAACTCGAGTCAAATCCGTCGATTCGATTTGATAGGGAATCGAATGTATTGATTCAAATTAATTTAGAATCGAATCCATTTGATTTTAGTCGAATTAAATCAAATCGAATCAGTTAATTCAAGTCAATTCAGAATCAAATGCAAGGATATCCATCGATTTGGAATCGAATACCTCAAATTGTAAATCAATTCGTCCAATCGAATCCACTGATTCAATTGAAATAAACCGCCCAGATTCTAGAATTTTGAAGAGGTTTGAATCGATTACCTGCTTGAGAACATTGAGCTTTCAGTGTAGTATTAAAGTGTCATTGACGTCAAACATTGCACCATTTTAGTCGCTCTTCGTCGTTACTACACTCACTCATGCTTGGACAGTCTTCGAAATGATCACTCTTACTCACTTGAACTTCTTGTACGAACCATTTCTGGAGATCAGCCAAAACGTTTTCCGAAGACCTGCTGAAGCCAACGTTCTCGATAACGACGTTTGGTGACCGTGATGTCATACTTACATTATTTGCATCCGACAATGAGCGAGCGAAGCGATTGAAAAAAAGGATGCTACCTGTTCGGACTTTGATCTCACCCCTCCCCCTCTACCCCTCCTCCTCCCCCTCCTTGCCTCCTCGAAAAATCGAAAGTTACAGGACGTCAAGAGGATCATAGTTCACTAGAGTCCAGGCTGTTCCACGGTGTTCCAGAGTGTTCCAGGCTATTCCACAACGCTACGACAGATTTCCTCTGTGCTTTTGTTCTTGGCGGACGTGGAGAAGACAACCTGCCGCGAAGGAGGTTCTGGGGGCAGCCCCCCGAACAATCATTAGTTTTTTGCTGACAAGAGGGCGAGGAAAAATCTAGTTTGCCAGAGAGACACCTCTTGAACCCCTTGTCCCTCTTGCTTCAAAAACTTCTGTGCCAGCATTTTTGTCATTTATGCCGGATGACTTTTCGGCTTTGTCGATTTACTTGTTGTGTCTATGTGTCGTTGATCTGTCTGTGCTGTGCATTCAAGCCGATTAAATTCTTATGCGATCTTCGTTCATTCGAGGCAGACAAAACGAGGGAGATGAATAGCATCTCTAATAAGCTAGCGTCGAACTGAAGGGGAGGATACTTTCGGACATTGTTCCGGCTGCAAACGTCTGCTCGAAAACTTTCATCGCGAACATTTGACGACGCCAGTCAATCTTCAGCCATAAGCATCTCGGCTTCACGGGCGACGGCTTGTCTCCTCAGTGCGGCCCCGACAAGCGTAGTAAACTCAGAGGCCGCATTTCTTCGCTAAGTGCGCCGCTATTGAGTAACTTGGCGTGTAAACAATCTTCGCAAACGCATCCGCTTTTTTCGCTGTGCTCCTCCACTCTGTCTGCAGTTGCATCCTCTCCGTCTACGCCAGTACCTGACGACCACGGCTTTGCAAAATCTGTTTCGCTTTCAGCCCTCCAGAATGCGAGCCGAATTCTTAATTAATGAGCGAAATAACACTGAACTAGCACTACAGAGACGGATCGGCGAAGCTAGCAAGTAGCTCATTCAACTTCCGGATCTATCCGTCCGCTCCGATCGGAACTGAGTGCATGTTTGTGGACGCTGCTTCAATCAGCAGAAAGCCGAGAAGCGGCTAGATACGCATTCGGCGGATTAAGTCAAGCGGTCTTTTTGGCAAGAGGAAAACACAGTCGACGAAAATTTCGCCATTGACCGCGACGCGACCGCCGTTGCCATCAGCAAGCAGGGCCTAGCAACTCTTGCTTGCCGGCTGCCAGCTAGCTTGCGCAGCTCGCTATCTGTCACACTCGAAAAGCTATCCCCGTTTGCACCACTGAAATATTGATCACACTGCTTCGCTTTTTCTTCAGCCAGCGCCAGCCAATCCGTCTGTCCGTGTGTTGTGTCAGAGGCGCTCGTAAAGGCCGTTTTTTGCTTCGATTCATGTGCTGCCGCGTATAGTACGTACGCGGGCTGTTTCATTGCAGCTAGCGTTCAATGAAGCAAGCGACGAAGCAGCGAATGTTTGTTTCGTGGTTGCTAGCATGTCAAACACCGAACACAGCGTGGCGGCGAGAGTTGGAGATGCAATTGGAATGGACTCAATCGCGCCTTCAAGGCGTTTTCACCGATGCGACACATGTCAGACAACCTTTCTTTGATGACCGTTCGCGCCCTCGATGACCGGAGTGAATGTGAGAAAGTTCACTTTCACCCCATGCGGGAATGTCCGTCAAAATGTTACTACACTAATTAATTTGGCGCAAACGCCGTTCGGTCTTCGAATCGAATCTGATCAACTCCGTCAGCAGCCAGCCCTGTGGCCACCTGTTTTGTACTGTCATCGCCTTTGTCCTTCGGCGGTTTTTTCTTCGTCGTTGTTGTTGATTTTGGGGAAGTTTTAAAGCTCATTTTATGAGTGTTGTTGAGTTTCGACGATGGATCGACGAAGGCTGTCGATGAATCGCTTTGTGCAGAACGAATCACCGCGACAGCTCATTGCGACGTAACGACCACGTTGACTGTATCGAAATTTCGAATTGTCGTGCTGCAATCTGGGCCCGACAGACACGTCGCTCACTTGTTTACCTATCTACGTGGGTTTTACGTTTTACCTGCGCGTTCGAAACTTCGAACAAGCGCGTTCGTTCGTTTGTAGTTTCGAATATTTTCGTCGGCCCGTTCCAACGCATGCAAGAACTGCACGCAACTTTTCCGGGACAACTCGAGTTACTCGCACACACACACGACAGACACACACACACATACACACCATTAGGCGACGCCGTCGCCTGTCGCACCTCCGTTTGCGCTCCTCCTCCGGTCCGACGTGGTTGCACTATACATTATATGTTGTCGGGCTGTCTGTGCACTCAGCAATATGTGTATTCAGTGCCGTGCAATACCACAGTCAGCAACGTCAACAGCTCGTGTATTCACTCAGATATTCATAAACACGCATCTGTCACCCGAAGAAACCCACGACCGATCAAATTTCACCCGAAATGAAGCACGCAACTCCGACCCAGAGTGCCCCTGATGGTGTCACTTCCCTCTGTGATAACACGTTCGTTTTTAGCAAACTAAAAAATTACTCCGTCTTGATAAATGGAGGAATTTGATTTTCTCAACACCGCTCATCAAGAGCCGACGAAGTCGCCAGAAAGTGCGAACGGACATACTAGTTCGCATGTCGACGATTTCAGTATTACACCGACCAAGGATCGGCCTGACGAACATCATCAGGTCGACGTCGTGACCAAGTTTGAAGAGACTGGCTCACCGAACGAGCACAATGGACATGGGCATCAGCATGAAGACCACGCCGGGAACGCCCTTGATGATCTGCTCGGACTGTCGTCGCCAGGAGACCACGCTGCACATACACACATCGAAGCTATGAGTCCAGAAGCGTCGCATCAGCCGGCACCGTCAGCGAAGCAGCACAATGGAAGCGGATGTTAGTGCTTCCCTACGTACCGACGTGCTGACTCAGCCTAGCTGTCATATCCGTTTTAGTTGACCAGTATGACAGCGGCGTCGAGGAGGACACGCAGCAGCAACAGCAGAACAGCCAGAGTCACGCTACGCCGAGTAATCATAATAAAGAGGCGGACGAAATCTCCCTCAAAGCCGCTGACGAGATACTCAAAGATGTATGGAGTTTTTCAGTTAGTCTATCCCTCGTTCCTTTGGGGTTTTCCACAATGACCACAATTTGCTTTGAAGCTCGAAAACATTCCGCCGCCACCTCCCAAAACACCGCAGTCCAGCGAGGTGACCACAGTGTCTACGCCACCAGCAAAGGCGGCAGCGGAGCATCACGGCTCCGCACATCATGAAGTAGCGTCGGCGCACCACGAGAAAGAAGCCGCCGCCAAGGTGGAACCGGCAGCCGAGAAGACTGCAAAGACCGCGGCCGAAAAGACGGCAAAGGCCGCGGCCGAAAAGAAGAAGCCGGAAGCAAAGAAAACGGGTACAACCGGCACGGCTGCCGCGAAGGCCGAAGCGAAGCCTGCAGGAGCTGTGAAGGCAGCAGCAACGAAGCCGAAAGTTGCCGCGGCTCCTAAGGCAGCGGCGACAGCGCCTGCGGCAGCGAAGACCACTACAAGTGTGTATCTGCGTGAGGACCTAGCTAGCTTAGAACCCGTGTATGACAGCTCTTCAACGCAATTTAGCTAAACCCACTGCTGCGCCACTTCCTCGGCCGACCAAAACGCCAGTCACTTCAGCGGCCACTAGTGCGGGAACAACGGCGCCGGCTGCTGCGGCACCGAGGAAGCCGGCAGTACCGAAGTTTACGCCTGCTGCAGCAGCGGTGAGAAAACTTTTATAGCCTGACGAAATGATGGGATGACTGCGAAGATCCGTTTTATGTTAGGCACCGAAGGCAGCTGCTTCGACGTCGTCGACGACGACAGAGAAGAAGGTTGCGAGCAAAGTCGGCTCGCTCGACTTCGCTGCACACAAGCCTGGTGAGTGTTAATTATCGATGGACCGTGTCCAAATGAGAGCACAGATGGGGTTGCAAAGCCCACTCGAGCTGAGTGGGATGGGACGGCTAAATAAAAAGAAAAATCTCGTTATTAGCTCGAACGACGGCCACTTATATTAAAGCCTGTTACGACGCGAGTTTGGCTGAAATTCAATACCACTGCTTTCGATTATTACAGGCGGCGGAAATGTGAAGATTGAGAACAGAAAATTGGACTTCAATGCAACAGCGAAGCCGAAAATACCGGCGAAAGAGAACTTGAGTCATAAACCCGGCGGCGGGGACAAGAAGGTAGTTGACTCTTCGATTGGATCGTCGTCGATTGACTGCATGCGGCTACGAAAGAATTGAGTTCGTATCGGAAGGCATTGAAATTTTCAGATCGAAACGCTAAAACTTAACTGGAAAGCTGAGAGTAAAATCGGAAGTCTGCAAAATGCTCAACATACCCCCGCAGGTGGAAACGTAAAGGTGGGATGGAGACCGAACGGGCAACCAGCCTGGTGATGGTAGCTCACTTTCCCTCACTATCCAGTAACAGCTTGACCCTGCTGACTGACCTGAACGAGCGTGGGACATTTGTCAACGTTTTGTCGCCGCATCGACGAAGACCACTGAATTCTTAGCTTGTTTCACGACTAGTATTAGACAAGCAACAGATCACGATTTTCACTGGCGACAAATCGAACTTTGACATGCCTCCATGTCTCGAAACTAAACCAAGCACCGCCAGAACTAAACTAGCACTAAAGGGCATGTTAGTTATTTTGAGTTTGTGTGCTCGTTTAACCAAGCATACTGTCTGATTTAAGATGTTTCCCTATATCTCTATTCTAGGTTGTGACGCAGAAACTTGAGTGGAAAGCTGAGTCCAAGATTGGTAGCCTGGATAATGCAGCGCATAAACCCGGTATGTGGTCAAAAGGTATCTTGAAGTTGACAATGTGAAGACGTTCGTTCCTCTCGTTTTGTGAAGCCGGTGGAACGAAGAAGATTGAGACGCAGAAGCTAGACTTCAAGTCGAAGGTTACGAGTAAAGTGGGCTCTCTCGACAATGCGGCGCACAAGCCGGCCGGTGGAGCTGTCAAAGTACGGAAGCACAAAACTTTGTTTGGGATGTAGTGGTGTGAAGAGGAAATTCCACAATGTAGTGGCGCTTACAAAGTTTAGCTTCTTGTTTACTGCATTCCAGATAGTCAACGAGAAAGTCGAAGTTCACGCGAAAAGCAAAATCGGATCCCTTGATAACGCTGCTCACGTGCCAGCTGGAGGCAACGTTAAGGTAGTGCGTCTATCTGCTTCTTCGTTATCCTTTCTTGACCTTTCCTTCTACGGCAACACGTTTAGATCCACGACGAGAAGCTAGACTTTTCCGCCACCGAGTCGAAGGTCGGCTCGCTGCCGGTGAAGTCTCCGACATCACCGGTGACAGCCGCGCCTAAAAGTCCTTAAATGTAACAGTCGATCGGTTTACTTCGTGGGATTTTGCATCGATCGGGTGGAGGAGCACCTTCTTTCCAGTAAAGCTCCGCGTTCTTGACATAGACGAGCTGCTTCATCTCAGTGTTTGTGCAGTCCGCGGAAATTCTTCGCCTACAACGCGGATGCAGTTAAAGTTACTCAAGTTTTGTCCAACTGTATTCGTTGACCAGCTTTCTTTGCTTCTCCGTCTGTCTAACGTGCAGTACTGCTTCTACTTGTACACTAGCAATCGTAGCATGCGTCTAAAGAGGCGCACATTGTGCTGATTGTCGTTGACCAGACGCATGTTCTACTGTATCGGTCTCATCAAATAGTCCTACTTCGTAATACTCGTACGTGCACAGTTTTCCATTTGCGATATCTGTGTATGGCGTGGTGTGTTCAGATTTTGTACTTTTCAAAACGTACGCATATGACGTTAGCTGTCGTAGAAACTGAGAGCTCATTGTCATCTTTTATTAACGCTGAACGTCATGTGTGCGCAGAGGTCACCTCAGGAAAGCTTTTTTGAGAGACCGTCTTTTTCTGAGAGACCATCGACTTAAGCTTAAGCTTACTCCAAGGCTTAGGCCTAAGGCTTAGGCTAAGGCGTGATAGTCTATCAGAAAAAGACAAATGGTCTCTCAAAGACACTCGCTAGAGGTCGCCTTTATCGCTTTACTGGTTAGGTACTTATTCGTGTTGTCTCGCACTGGACCATCACGGAGACGCTAAGGGCTGCTTGGGGCGACTGGGGTGCCATGTCGACCTCTACTTACTTTAAAGCCACGCCCTCTAGCGTCGCGTGTAAGCGCATACGTAGTGCGTACTAAAACGCTTTTGTTTGATGATTAACAAGTTGTTATTTATTGCTCTAGCAAGTTTGTTATCAGCGGCCGTAATGGTAACAATAAAACGCTGTTTATTATAATGCAAAAAACGCAAACATGGCCAGTGGAAGCACGTATCGGTTTTGGCTATCGCACAGCTGTGAGCACATTTGTGAACGCAGTCCACCAGGACTGAATGTCGGGCACGTGATGCGTCGTCTGTAGTGGCACCGCAGATGTGTCAACCGGAGCTGCATGTGTATGGTTCGCGACGGGTGACGTGGCACCGACGATCGAGCCGGACGCAACGGACGGCGCCGTTTCGGACGTCTCCGTGATGGCACCCTCCTCGTTGCCCTCGGAAACCTCGGGTAGATTCTTCGCTCCTACGCGAGGAAAACAGAAAAGGGTCTCCCGAATTCCGTTTACATATAACATAAAAGCAACTCGCTGTCAATCGAACAAATAATCCCCCAATAGGGGAAGATGTAATGCGAAAAGTCGTAATCGAAAAGGGCACAGGCATGGTGGGGATAGAAAGTTGTTTGTTCTTGGAAAAGGTCTTTCTAGAAGAAATAACTTTTTGTATCGCTAGAAATTTCTCTGCACCATGTAATTGCTACGTTTTGACTGCATGCCTCATGTGATTGGGACAAAGTCTTCCAGGCTTTTTCCAAGAACTTTCTAGCGCCACCCCCAGGGTGTTTGGGTACGATTCCGGGTTGACGACTCATGCATGATCTGGTCATTTCTTGGGTCCGTTCGGACCTCGCTTGCTCACCTTTAAGCGTCGGCCTCTTCGAATCTGCCCGATCTCGGTGGAAGTTCTTTGAGCCTTGCTGAAAAAGTTAGTTTCTAACATCACATTAGCTTTGATAGTTCGCACAGCGTACCGACACGAGACCACCGCTGACACTGCTCCGGCGTTCCTTGGTGGCAGTGGCCTTCTTTCGCTGTCTCTCCTCTTTCAGCTCCTCGGGCTTCTCTGCTGGTGAGAGTTCGGCACCTTCAACGTACTGATCGTTGGTCGCTCGTAGGCTGTTGATGATCGACGTTGTGTGTTCCTTCTGCAAAGCATCCAATGCAATGCAATGCATGTTAGGACAGTTTTCTTCGATCGAGGTGACGAACCAGTCGCATTCGCCGCAGGCACTTTTCCAGCCACGATCGAATGGTCTGCTTGGCGACCTCCTCCTCGATGATGTACTCGAGCTCTTCGCGTAAGAGGAGCTCTTCTAGCTGCAGACTCTTGCGGATGTCCACGCTGCGATATGATAACATGCTAGGGAGAGAATGCGTTCTATTAGGCTGCGGAGAAGCTCGAAATATCAATACTATTGTACTTTGCTATCGATGGTCGTCATACACACAAAGCGTTTGGCTTACGGTAGAGAGCAGTGTATCGACTGCATGCTTGCAAAAATACGCACGAAATTCTTATAGCAAAGTACACTCTGCGCAGCCTAATGCGTCGACTGTTTGAGACGCGTAACACGTTACCACTTCGCAGTGACGCATTTAGCTGTCAGTTTTGCACTCAAGGTCAATGCTGAGTTCAGCAACGCATCAAATTTTGAGGTAGCCCGAACAGAGCAGATGCGATAACGAGAACGCCTTTTTTGGTTGGGAGAAATATTTCTCGACCTTTCCGCCATTTGTTTCCTCGTCTTTCCACGTGCTTCCACGTGAGTGGATTGTGAGTCTCGAGGGCAAGCGGGCGGCTGTAGCGGACACATAAAATGCGCAATAAAAGCTACAGTAGGCTATCAAACAAGACCACAGGTGGAACATCTGCAACCGTCTGCCTGCCTCTGGGTAATTTCAATTTCAAAAAATCCTACGCGAATACCAGACTCGGGGAACGAACGGCCGTTTGGTCTAAATTTTGAACCAAACTAACCGAACGAACGTGTGGAAGTCAGAAAGGGCTCATTCATAAATGACGTCACCTAAAAATTCAAATTTTTGGACCCCTCTGTCATCAGGCCTAACACATAAACATATACTATCTTTTACACATGGCATCACCTTCGATGGAACATTTTTGGACACCTGCCTCTCCTCGGCAGGTGACGTCATATATGGATGCCCAAGGGGAAAAGAAAGGAGGAGCGTGGAACACCTACTTGAGCACGTCGTGAAAGGAGACATCGTCTCCGTTATGAAGGCGCTCCATCTCGTAGACCATGTGCTTGAAGAGAAGACGATCCTTCTCGGGGTCCACCTCGAGTCGTCCTTTGAGCAATCGAAGAAGGAACTTCACTCGTCGCACAGGAACGACGCTCTAGAGAAGAAGTTCGCGAGTACTTCATTAAAACAGAAAGACCATGGTGATGAGGGAAAGACCTTTTGATCGGTGTCGATGATGTTCCAGACTTGCTGAAAGTTGCGTAGATCGGCGTAGCTCAGCAGCGCGTCTTCCTCGCTCGAGTAAAAGAGCGAGAAGTTTTCCATGATGATAGCTAGGAAGACGAAGGTAGACGTCGGTTCGGGTCAAGGTTCGGGTAACTTTCTACAGTCGGGTCATTTTTCAGGGTTCGAATTCGGTTCGGGTCCGAACCGAGCTCTAGACGAAGGCATGTCTGTCTATCGTCGCTGGAAAGGTGGGTTCACGCACCGACGAGTAAGTTTAGCACAATATAGGTAATGATGAGGTAGAAGGAGCAGAAGTAGAAAATAGCGCCGAAGAAGTTCCCGCAGTCGGTCTGCCAGTAGGCGTCGCCCGGTTGCGAAATGCAGAATGGTTTGGTACGCTAGAAATTTGAATGGCAAGGGATCGGTCAATCCTTCTGTTTGATCGAAAACCCTTTACCATGCAATCATGCATGATTTTGTTCCAATCTTCACCCGTAACGATTCGAAAGAGAACGAGAAGCGCATTCGTTGCAGTACGAAAATTCGCATGTCTATTAAGTAAAATAATCGATCGAGATGGGCAAAACGCTTCAGGGCAGATCCCTCACCGGTCAAGAGCTTCGCCGTACTTGACCGTTCCGAATAGGATAACACCCGTATACGCGTAGAAGACCATGAGAAGGAACATGCCCATGATGATGAAGAAACTTCGAAACATTGACATCACAACGGTTAACATTAACATTTTTAACGTCGCCTGAAATTACGTCCGGTAGGAAAGGGGAAATCAAAAAAGATGACCACCCGACGTACGTGACGTCCTGTGATTGTAAAGAATCTTAAAATAATTGCAAGATAGCCGAACGTAAAACTGAACGGTCTTAAATCCTGAGATCGACTTTGTGTCTTCGCCGGAATCTGCAGATATTCGACATATTTTACGTGCACACGTGAAGTTTGAGGTCGTACCGCGATCAGGAAGTGAACGATGATCCAAGCGATACCGAGCAATGTGACGACGAGGTCGTAACGATTGCGCTTACTCTGCCAGAAACCTCGAGGCGTGTAGGCGATTATTTTGAACAAAATCTGAGCAAAAAAGTATTCAAATTTTCAGTTAAATAAAGGGTGAAAATTAAGTCCCCGGATTACGGTAGAGAAAAGTAATTTTTAGACTGCATAGTTGATGTGGCACAACACACGAACTATGCAGTCTAAATATAAGTTTTCTCTACCGTAACCCCGGGGACTTAATTTCCACCTTTTATAATACTAAAAATAAGTTTTCACGTCCAATCCAAACCTCGAGTGTAAAGAGGCCTGTACAGATAGCTGAGATTACGGTCAGCCAGTTCTTGTTATTCGCATCCTGCGAGGAATCCTCGTCGATATCCCACTGCAAGCAAGTGTCGTATACAGTGTGCCAACGAAATTCGACAGAAGAAGTACCGGCATGCTGAGAAGAAGTGAATTGAGAATGATAAGGACAACGAAGAAGCGCTCGAAGTACTCGTGTTGACTGATGTCGTAGATGAAGTTTCGAAATCGACTTGTCTCTGCTAAAAGCGGACAATCTTGGTCGCAGGGGCTAACGATATCGCTATCGCTGGTCGTACGTGGCTTTGGAGGAATGTGAAGTGGTTGAGCGATTTTTAGACGACTCTTCAAGTCGTTCCAACGACGCTGATCGACCGTCAACAAGGCAGTTCCCTATAGCAGAAAGTCGGTATGCAGCAAACGATTTCACCAGACGCCTCACTTTAACGTGTTTGGTTATTAGCCATATGTTAGAGAATCATCGACAGATTTCACTGCAGACCATAAAGCTTTCGATGGCTCTCGTTGGGGAAGATGGAATTCTCTTAATCCGACGCCTTAGGATCCACAGATCCAAAACCAGCATAGATTTTTCGACGCTTTGCATTATAGTGTGGACTTTGAAGGATAAAACGTTTGAAGCACATGGCTCATACGAACATGGATTGGTTGGTTGCTTGGTTTTATGCATGAACATAAAGGCTGATTTGATATATGTTACGATTGAGATTCAGATTTATACCCTATTCTCGCTATAGTTTGCAATGACGACGCCAACGAATAGCGTCAAGCCGATCATGCACCCGATGAAGACGTAGATATGGACAAAGAGTGCAGGCCACTAAAATGAAATGATGTTAATATGCATCTTGAACTATAGATTACACCTCGTACATATGCAACACTTAATCACAATTAGGGTTGGATCATGTGCAGGTTTTGCCAACCTGGACAGTCCAGGTCGACCCATCCCTAGTGACAAGCATGCAGCTCGAGATAAATTGCACTCGGTTCGGTTCCAAATGAGGTGCAGAAGCAAGCTTGCAGTCATGCGTGTGTTAACGTTAGAACTCACAGGTCCGCAAGTTTCGAGTATCGTATCTCGGATGACAGTCCAGCCCTTGAAAGAGAGGATTTCAAACAAAGCGAGCATGGCGTTTCCTACGTGGTCAAAGTTGAAGTTCCTTGGGTTAGCCCTGAAATGCAAACAAACAGTGCCCGTTATTAGTAAGGAAAATCGAAGCAGCTCATCATTCCAAGTTATTAGCAGCGTCCCTACATCCCAGCCGTCGTCTTATTATTAGCATGTTGTCTGTGAGAAAAGAACCAGTGAAAATGGAAGCGAAGGGAGAGGAAGGAAAGCTTCGTGTTAGTTCTTAAGCTGGTGAGCACGGGCACTTCGTCACAGTCGGTCGACTTACAATCTGATCGAATCCTCTAATCTTTCCCGAGCTCAAGAATATTGTCCTAACGGTCGAAAACCCCTCAAGTGAAAGGAGCTGGAAGCAAGTCAGCATCGCCCGGCCTATGTTGTCAAAGTTGAAGAGTGGAGGATTGTGCCTAAGAGAAACGTTGATTCGTTGGCCTCCATACAAATCTTTCGAACCCCACAGCTTCGCTTTTTGCATCCGGCATCGAAAAAAGAAGGATGCTTACTGGTCAGATTGGGATTCCCCCTCTTCCCCCTTTTCCTCCTCTTCCCCCCTCGAGAATCGAAAGTTAGCGAACGTCTACAGGACCATATTCCAAACTGTTGCAAAGTGTTCCAAGTTGTTCCACGGTATTCCAGAACACATCATATATGCCTCGTGCGTTTTTTGTTTACGCCGGATGCCTTTCGGCTTTGCTGATCCACTTGTTAGAGAGGTGCGTCAGCAGTCTCACTATTAGACTGGGGAAGTTCGTAATTTCTTACCAAACACGCGGAACCATGATCGACGGATGCACCGAGTTGACATGTCTCCCTTTGACGAGCATGTTCGTTACGAAGACCTGCTGTCGATAGATGCCCGTACAGTTCCTCTACAAATGACGTGAGTTACAGAAGACGAGCTATCGTTGCAAACTGTACACGAAATAGTACTCGGTCTGTTATCTGCTGGTCATTGCATCGAGCCAGCTTTCCGCCAACCAGCTGAACGCCGAAACTCGCAAACATGAAGATCAGCATGAAGAGCAGGACAGTGACCTACAGTGTTACATTTTTGCTCACACAGTTGACAAAGTCATAGCTGAATACTGCGATTAAGCCTCAGGTATAAAGCTAAGCTAAATGACGAAGCTAAAAGTCGTTCAAATCAAAAAAGTTTTTTCGCAGCTAGCTACTACTCGTACAAGAAGGATTTCGCGAAAGCCCTTGCAGAGTTCGACGACGACCCGCCGAATGTGTGGCACCAGCGTGTAGATGCGAAGCGGTCTCATCGCGCGACAGATGAGCAAAAATTGCCAACCCGAATTCGGCTCAATGTGGTTCGGCAGACGGATGAGAAAGAGCGCCGAGGTCTGCAAGCACGCCACGCTCAGCCTCACTTCCCAGCTGTACCCCAACGACTTACAAAATAGATAAAGATCGTAAGCATGCCACCAAAGTCGCGCAGCACTGCCTTCGGCGTAAAAATGAGCCCATTCGCGAACGTCTTTAGCGTCAGCTCGAGGGTCATCGTTATCAAAAAGAGCCAGTCAACCGCCTGTGTTTTACACGAAAGCTCTCTCCGATTTCATCCTCAAAAAAGACCTTTGTGCCGTACCTGAAGATAGGTGTTATTCCAGACCAGATATCCCCCACCGATGGGCCACGGACTCTCCCACATCATGACAACGCACGAGATGGACGTGACGAGCACCATCATCCAGTCGCAGTAGGTGAGCAGCCCAAGAAACTCACTAGAAAGCAAGACAGTCGGACCTCGTTTTGAAGCCGTAGGCTAAACCTACTGTAGTTCGCGATAACGTCGGTGGATCTGCTTGCCCGACGTCGGATCCGTGGTGGTCGGAATGTACTTGGCGTAGACGAGAAGCTGGCAGAACTTTCGAAAACGACTTTCGCGTCCGATCGCGAAAAGTGGCTTGTCGAACATCGGATGGTTCTCACGCATGTCTACCTCGAGCCGATTCCTGCACGGACGGAAAGAGTGATACATTTCGGTGGAACACCGCCTGCAGCTTACACAACCTCGTCTGTTCAGCTTGTTGTTTGCGTTGCTGGAATGCCTTAATATCGAGATCGTCTTTGTGCTCACGTCTGCTAGTCTGCGCTGTCGGTCGACTCAGATCGCCGTTCTCTTTGAAGTGGTCGAGTGCTTGCTTCAGCTTGGTACTCGCCTGCGCTCCTCCCCGCTGGATCAGACTTCGTCTGCAATTGGGGATGAGTTGGAGATCAGTTCCAGTCAAGAGTCGAGTCATCCACGAATTCTTTGTCTGGGATTCTTCTAAGGCGTCATGCACTTATGACGTCACGGTTTGAGGGGCGTCAGAAAATTCGTTTTTTACGTGATGTCATACATGTATGACCTCTAAGCGCACAACCCAATCTGAAGAGGTGCAATCGAGGTATTTTGAGGACCGACTTTGAGGTATTTGGATGGATGACTCGCTCTATTTAAGCAGCCGAGCTGCTGTACAATTCATGGACTGTCGGTCAGACTACGCGAGACGATGAGGAGCTAGCTGCATTCAGAGTGAGACGTTGCAGGACAAGACAAAACAGCCAAGCAGGAAGGAGGTTAGTTGGAACCATAACTGCGAGGATAGCACCCAAGATCACACGATGCACTTGGCACGACGCACAACCGCGTCCATTCTCACAGCGGACAACCATCGAACTTTACTTGAATTTGTTAAACGTCCCGGAAAGCCGCGCAAACGAGTGTGTCATCCTACGGAATAAGCTAGGCACGGTAAAAAGCAGCTAATAAAGCTCATGCGCGTCCGCCGCTGTGTTCAAACAAAGATGCGCTATGCAGTGCACACTAGGGGGAGTCCGGGAGTGGACAGTGGACAATCAACTCAACACGTCGACGATAGTGGGAGACATACCGGCGTTCTTTCTTAACAATTCCAAACCGACCAACGAGTGGTAGCACGCCTGCGGAATCGCTGAGAAGCATGCGAAGCTTGTTCGAGTCTCTGCAGACGAAATAACTAGGATCAAAGCAATAGCCTGAGGGGCATCTGCTCACTCGACAATGAATGTGACGCCAATCTTTGCAGAATGCTCCCCGATGTGGCGCAGTCGTGGACGCTGACGGCGTTTCTTCTTCTTTATCTTTCCCATGCTCTGACGCTTGCTAATTTTAACCGCTGCAACAATAGTGCACTGTATATACTACGTGGAGGCAACGTCTTCTCACGTTTTACTTTCCAATTAATCCCACCCTCTAATTCCGCTCAGTGCCAACTCCTTGTAAGTAGACCTAAAGCTAAAATTGCTAACGCTTCTAGTTGGTACCCACAACTTTATCTACGCGTATCAAGGGGTAGACGTCAAAGTACTTGTATACCTTTGCTACTAATTTTTGAGGAAACGTACGACACGAGTGAGTAGAAAAGGTTAGTAAAACTCCGCAAACCTTTCGCGATATCGTCATCCTCCTGCTCCTGTTCCTCGTCGCCAAACGCCTTTGTAAAGCTATCGCGAATTTTCGGTAAGGGAAATTCGCCTGGAAATCGTTTCACGACGACCATCTGTGGGTGTTCTGGAAAACGCGTGAAAATACGCAGCCGAAGCGGCAGCTTCCCACGCGACGCGGTCGTATGTTCACGCAACTTCAACTGCTTAATCTTCTTCAGTTCCTCATCCATCTCGAGGTTGTCGAGAATGACGGCGACGAATAAACTCAACACAATCTGCATTTGGACGGAGGTTATCATGGGACATTGTGTTGCTGGGGCTCTCATTCGTTTCATACCAGGGTAACAACGAGATGGTAGATGACAAAGTAGACGGCGACAAAGGGTGCAATTCGTGCATCGGTCGTTGCTCGCATCGTCTCGGTTACCACCTCGGTCCAACCTTCTTGCGTGAGAATTTGAAACATTGCCATCAAAGCCTACAAAGGCCACGGGCGGTTGTCATTGCCATCAAAGCCAACAAAG
>JAQGBB010000917.1:0-15730 GCA_034691745.1 Prismatolaimus dolichurus
GTTACACGTCGACGAGCATACAGCTCCATCTGAAGCAGTATGTCCAGCATATTAGGACATATGATGGCTACTGCTATTTAGCTTGCTTATGTGCGCGTTTTTCTGACAGACAAGACGTTGACGCGCAGCAAGACGAGGAAACTTGGAGAAGAGATCTCGAGGATGAGTTGAACGAAAACGAAGACGCGTACAATGCCGATTATGAACAAAAGTTGAAGATCTATAACGAGGATGCAAAAGCGCAGAAAGCCAAAAATCGAGTAGGTCATCAACATTTGGCAACTTATTGAATGGGGGTTATCTGTTCGGTTCAGGACGAGTTGCTAATTGGCCACCGTGAGAATATACCGCAACACGGCATATAACTTGCAGAAAAAGAAGCGTGGCACTCTACAACAGCAAGCGTCAGCGACCGACGACGAAGCAGACGGAGATAGGAGCCAGGACCAAGAGCACAAGCCTGTCACTAAGCCGACGAAGTTTGATCGCGATGTCGCGTGGAAAGCACTGGTGCAAAACGCGATGCAAACTCGCCGAAATCCAGGTAACTTCTAGCCATAAATGTAGCACGGTATAAAACGTGCGAAAAGCTATCAACGCGACCTTATAGGTGATCCCATCTTTGTGCCGATTCTGGGCGGCTCTGCCCAGATTACGCCGATCGATCAATGTCCGAAGGCGGAAAAAGATCGTCGCGAGGAAATACCGAGACATAAGATTCTCTTCAAGATCTTCTTCAACAACATTGAAGTGTGCAGCAGCAATTCGCGACCGTTGAACGCAGACTTCTGCGTCAACTTTAGCCAGATCTACAATCTACAGGTCTACGACTGGCCACAAAGCATTAAAATCAAGGTGTGCTTGACCGGAAGGGGACGAACCCGACCACAGCGTGACCCCTTTGTGCAGATCTTCGAAGCTTCCAACGAAGTAGCGCCTTGGTTCGAACTCTGCGAACTTTATCTTCCTGTGCCAACGACGAGCCAAGTCGCAACAGCGGGCGTAAAGATGCCGTTGGAGGAGTTCGAGTTTAGCAGTGAGATCACGGAAGAAGCGCCAGCCGATGCTGGCGCCGGTGCCGTCGGCGCAGGTTTCGACTTTATCGACACAAAACAACTTTCATTCAATCTACTAATTCGTATTTCGAACAGGAGTTCAAGTCGACTTCAATATGGCAGAGCTTCCAGCAGTGATACCTCGAACGTCAGGCGTGCTCAGAGCAAACGTTTTATGGGGTCGAAGCAAAGACGGCAACCCACTAGTGCCTGCAATCAAAGGAGGCGTGAATCTTGACGAGTATGTCGCGTTCCAATGAGTCAAGAACTTCGCTTGTTCTATGAGCCGCAGCTTTATAGGAAACTCAAAGAAGTGTCACCGAAAAATCTCGCCGCCATACAAGAACTGCGCGAAAGACTTGCAGACTCGAAATTTGATCCGAACGACCCCGCAAACAGTGGTCTCCTACAAGTTTTGAGGGTAAAATATCAAACACGTATGGTTTGATGCCAGGGGGACGTGTACACATATGAGGTCACATAAAAGGTTGACTTTTGGACCTTGCTAGAGGCTATATTCGACTGTAAACACTCTTCTCACTCAATCTCGTCCAGATGTGACGTCATACTATACGCGTATCCCCTGACCAAAGGCTGAAACATTGCTGGTGACCTCCATCGATAATGACAGAAATGTTCTCACAACTTCAGAACATTGAGCATTTTGCGGCTGTCGAAAATGCGGTCGACGATAAGCAAGCGCTGAGCACAGGTGTCTTTCGACTGGAGGCACTCGAGTGCGAACTCGTTTCTGAAGAAGAGTTTTTCGCCGATGCACGCCTTCGGCTCCTGGAGCTGCGATATCAGCAAACGCCAGAGTTTCGCAATATGAAAATGATTCCACCGTATTCTCGAGAAATTCCTCCGGATATTTTTAATGTATGTGTGTTCACTGCAACAAGGGTTGCGGAAGTTAAAGATTCATTTTTGAGGCATACGAACAACGAGTATCGAAGGAAAAAGAGCGCATTGAAGTGACCGATATGGACGGCTATCGTTCCGCAGTGACAAGGCATATCAGTGCAGTAAGACAGATCATCGCCGACTCCGTCGGCGTTTCAGTCTGCATACATTGGCGAAACGTTTGCTGCAGGTACGATCTGAAATTCTGCAGCGCTTTTTGCGATCACGCGCCACTCGAAGCTATCACGACGTTGTGCGGGAACCGCAGGTGCCATCTTTCGGGTACGCGTTTTGAGGCGGTGTAGGAGATCCGTGATACCCAAACCGCTCACTGAATTATGGGCATTTCAGAGCTAGCCTCGTCAATTGCATACAAGATTACGGTCGTCCGCTGAAGCCACCCAGAGTAGATCGACAGAAAGTGGCTGTTCAGGCAGTCGGCGGTAAGCTCGACGTGAAGATTTTGGTCAACATTGTTCGTGCATTCAACGTTCCGCTTCGTCATACACCGAGGTAACGTGTCTTTGACTATGCGAAAGTGTGTTTGTGATGTAGTTGTGGAGTTTGCTTTTCTAGCTATGAAGGGCTTCCTCCGCTGCATCCGACAAAGCCAACGGTTTCACCGTTTATCGAGGTGACGTTTCAACAGCAAACAGCCAAAACGTCCGTCATGCAAGGACCAGACCCGTTGTGGAACCAACAGATACTCATGGATTTCAAGTAGCTCATAACGAGCCTGAATGTAGAGCTAGGTCGATAAGAGTGAAACCGATTGCAACATTTTTAAGAGCGCCAAATGATGTTTACACGTCGGAGAGCTTACAAACCGTAACCGACTTTCTCTATTTTAACCTGTACGACGAAGTCGTCACTGATTTGCCTAAGGTAGCTATCGATCGAGGGCGATAATATCACGCAGTCATATGGCAAGCTGGTCACTTCTAAATCTTAAGGACAGTCGAGAAAGTAGTTCGACGGTGTATCAAAATATCGAGAAACGGTGGCTCGGCTCGTACAAGATCCCATTTTCTTCGGTCTACTTTAATGGCAGAGTAAGTGAGCTCAAACTTCCAGCTGTTAGAGACTAAGGCTTGCACGTCGGTTCGGTGGCATCGCAGATTTTCGGCTCGTTTCGCATGCAAGTTCCACCCGTCATGCTCGGCTATCAGCTGAAAACCGAGGAGACACAGACCGACGTCGACGTCGACGTCGCTGGTTCCAGCAACATCATACTCCCGCGTCTTCAAATGTTCCTGGCAATCGAGCCCGCATTGCTCCTGCCAGAACCCGTCGACTGGAAACAAGTATTGCCATTGCGTCGTATCAGTCTCGCTCAGCTAGTAAAACTCTTGATGTGCAGCTCGAAAGCATCGAGTCGCCCGATCTGCGGCACTACGCCGAGCAGTGGCTTACGAATTTGGCCGCTCAGTTTCCGAACAGGCGCTACGTGCCAGTAGTCGTCGACATGAACGGACGTACCGTTCTCGTTTGTCGCTACATTCGGCCAATTCCTCCACCGGGCGACGTTGAGCAGATGTTTGCAAGCAATCCACGAAAGGGCGTTGTGAGTGATAGCAGGTGAAAAGTTAGCACGCCAGCTTGATCTAGAACTTCGCTTTAGAGTCTTGCGTGTCGAATTGCGTCGATGATTCCGTTCATCTCCGACCCGGTCATCTTTCCCGGCATGTGCGACGTGTGGGCGATGTGCGATCAATTCCTGAGCATGCTCTGCGGCGACGAGGAGGAGCACGCGGTGTTGCTTACGTGTTGGCTGCTAGCACTCAAAGTCGATGCTTCACTCGTGCTCGGACATGGACTTCCAGAAGGTCCTCGTTCGGCCTACGTATTCGCCAAGCATTCCGAGTTTGGCTTTCTTCTCCTCAATCCGTCGACGGGGAACATCTACGACCTTGCAGACAAGTCGTGTCCGCTCACAAGTGTCGGCTGCGTTATCACTGCGGAAAATGTACGATAATAGCTGCTAGTTCACCCTTCTTCATCACGCAATGCTTGCGTGTGCACACGTAAATTCAGATACATAAAAATCATCGTTCATGATTCGCAGATTTTCGCGAACATACAAAGCAGAGAGCACCCGTGCGTGATGTCATTCGACTTTGATAACACAACGCACTGGATCTCGTTCTTCAACAGTGGATATCCAAATCCCGGCATCTCTTCAATTCAAGTACGATACACTCTAATAAGAAGTAGCATTTGAGGAGTATTATTGCCTACGTTCACAGCCTGACCGCCTGAACTACGTCGAGACCGATCGCGATGGTGTCACGCAGCTTCAGGAACGTCTCGAGAGGTCTATTTCATCACAGCTCGTCGAAAGACGGCCGCACACAATCACGCGCACGAATCGGCATGCTGTCAGCTTACTTCGTGAACTTCTTCCATCGTATGCTAATATGCAGAGAGGCTTTGTTTTTGCATCCTGCCTGAAGCGCGCAAGCAAAAGGATAGCTAAGCGTTCAAACATTGATTTCCCTCTTTCCCTTTCCCTCCTCCAAAAATCAAAAGTTAGCGGACGTTCCGACTATCCTACTACACTATGTTCCAAGCTGTTCCAGAGTGTTCCACGGTGTTCCAGAACATTTTGTAAAATCACTTGGACGTTTGTTTTTTGTTTCGGCACAATTCACTTTAACGATCCGCCGGTCCACTTGTCAAATTAGTCACTCGCGTTGAAGTAGAACGACTTTTCCTCGTCGGACGTTACGAGTGCTTCTTTCGTCAATATTTCCACCGTACACATTTGTCTATGTAGACTTGAGAAGGACTTCTTCGATACGGGCTTCGAGCAGCAGCACTTAGAGGCGTTGAAGACGTTAACGGAGTCACACCATGTACGTGCCGTATGTACAGTGACGTACACGTGTAACAGGTAGCTACGTGCGTGTTACGTACGTGTACACCGATAGCTCATGGTTTAACTATCGGGAAAATGTGACGGTTGATTTTCTCTTTGGCGCTCAGGTGAGTGGCTTTCCACTCAATCAGGCTTACACGACAAGCGAGCAGCTCATTGACGCCGTCTTCTCGACGAACTTTCACAAGAACTACAACACAAGCGTTGAGTTCGCCGTCGCCGTTTATATCCATCCGTATTCGAATAGCATCATCAGCGTTTGGGTCTACGTTGCCTCTCTCATTCCAAAGCGAACATAAACTTTCATCTGTCTTTCATTATCCACGCCCTGCATGCGGCACTACCTAAAATCCAATCCAACCCGAAAATGAAATCCAACCCGAGCCATTTTCGACTTTTAAAATTCACCATTTTGAGAGTTGAAAAGGGCTATCCCGCGCAGCATTTCAAGCTGAATCTGAATCTCAAAGAAATTTTCATTTTGGATAATGTAGATACGTAAGTTAGCTTACAAAACCTGTTTTCGTCACAGAAACTTTAAAATTTCAGAAGCCAATTTCTTCTAACGTCATCCGAACTGAAAAATTCTTTCAGATTCGGATTCAGTGTGAAATTCTGCGTAGAATAGCACTATTAAACTTCTAAAATAGTGAATTTTAAAGGTCGAAAAGGCTCGGGTTGGGTTTGATTTTAGGCAGTGCCCCTGCATCTGTACTATCTGCGTATACTGCCATCGAATACTCGTCTTTCACTCGTGGTTCCTGCTTTGATTGTCCATGTGTGTTGGTGCAGAATAATTTCCGTCGAAAACCAAATGAGATCGAATCACTACTCTCCAACACATCTGCATGTGCACTCTACGTAGCACATGTAGCGGTGATCCAAAGTTGCAACGGAATCTAACTGGATGCACTGTACGAGCTGTTCGCGACGTCATGGACCTCATATGAAGCTGCACGTTGCGGTCATGTAGCCGAGGCGCAGGGCTTTACGAGGATGTGTCTTTTCGGTAGCCCGACAAGTATCGTGTGAGCTAGTGGCTGAAGTCAAACTAGATTCGTACCTAGCGTACCAGCCTCCATGCGTAGGAAGGTTACGCCATCTCAGCCCGTTATCAGAGGCCGGGTCGAGACGTTTTTTAGGGTTCGGGTTCGAGTGGTCCTCAAAATTTAGGGTTCGGATTCACGCAACAAGCCAATACAAGCTGGGTGGAATGGCCTCGCAAAAGCGGTGGGCGACACAACGGGCCATCAAGTGAGCCTAGCGACACCAAAGCCCAGGCTCGGTGATGACGGGGGGGAGTGACGAAGGCGCCTCGGGCGTTGAATGCGTAAAGCCCATAACACATTCAGGTTTCAACTGCTGAAACCTGAATGTGTTATGGGCTTAAGTCAGTGGCTTCAGCTTCACCGGGTCCTTATGCAGCGATTCTACTTATTTCTGGTCAACCTAGCTAGTCGTTTCTACTATACGGAAACTCAGCATGTGTGCGCTAGTGAAGGCATGTCCTGTGCTCATGTGAATAGATCCTCGTCGAATAGAGTATGTAATCCTGCCTTGGAGCGATGCAAACGAATGACCCGGTAGTGGAAAGTTTTACTGCTCAAAGAGTAGAACAGCTTGCATAGAATACACAGGTCGATCGAACGTGGTCGTTTACACCACAGTGGGCGGAACAGCGATTGAAATAAAAAGTAAAAGATGCATCCAAACACCAGCATCCGAAGAAAAGAGTTATCATTATCCACATAGAAAATACTAACGTAGAAGTGAAAGATCGAGAGACAAACGCAGATATGACAGCCCTCTGCGTGAGGAGCACTTGCCTGCAAGTGAGCTTGCAGATTTTCGCATGAACGAAAAGAAAAAGGCACGGTAAAAACGCAGTGATAAACTACCTGGATAAATACAACAAAGCACCGTCTATAGAAGAGGACAACGGATACCCACTGAAGCTAGACTGACGCTAGGTATGGCCTCAAGTATCGTTACGGTAAAAAGTGTCCGACCGCTAGACAACGAACGAAGAACAATCAACCGGTAGACAACGTACGGATATCGTAAGCACCAAAATGGTAGCACATATTAGATAGGCAATATTAGATGCTAGGTAGGCACTAAATGTCGCCGATGTTCAGATGCTTTGCACGATACTTGGCCTAAAAAGCGAATGCTGTATTAGAAATGTGTGTTGTATATATACACACGTACAAACATACAGCACTTACGTACAGTACGCACATTCGTAAGTAAGCAAGTACGTACTGTACGCATAGGGTACGCTTATACACAATGCAGAACCGGTTCGCACGCTGAGATACGAATCGACTGCCGAAGGAGAAAGCGGTCAACAGAGAGCCTTCATAATGTCAATATGTACGTACGTACAGTCTATGTACACGTTCGTAACGTAAATTGGTTCACACGCGTTCTTACCCAGCACCAAACTGGCGACGATGAATGCCCTGCAAAAGAAGATAGCATGCAAATTTGTCAAAACAACGTTCTCGTTCGTGTAAGTACCGGCGATGAGCCTCCCCTAGCGTAGTTCAAATGAGCGTAGATAAGCACGCCGATATCGCGATGGCCGTTCTCGACCGCAATCGATAGCGCCGTGCTGCCGTCGTAGTCAGCGAGACTAAAGAAGCGTTCATTCCACAGTACAATCAGCTTCTCCATTTGTCCGTAAATCTTGCAACAAAACCCACGAATCATGCCTCAACAAAACCGTTCTTTTTGCCTCAACGAAGCGAGGCACACGCGAACCTGTCGCGTAATTTCAAAACCTCATACCTCGTGGGTGAGCTGCGGCTCAAATATAGTAAGGAAGTACGCTTTAGCATCGCCTCAAGTACTGCACGAGCGACACATACTGTACGTACACACCTTGCGTCGATCTCCGAATGAGCGAGGAGCAACTTGACAATCTCCTTATGCCCGTGTTCAGCAGCACACATAAGCGCCGTACTCCCGTCTTCATCTTGAATGTTAACGCCAGCTGCAGCATCGATGAGCATCTTCGTCGTCTCGACGCGTCCGTGACTGACAGCGAGCATCAACGCCGTTTGTCCATGCTAGAAAGTGCATTTTAATGCCGGTTCGAAAGCGATCTCGACTGACGCACCTGACTCGCTTTGATGTTGACGTCACCCATCTGGAAGAGTCGCTGCATAACGACCTTGTCCGTCTCGCTCTGCATTGGACACAGTGCGGCGAGCATCACCGGTGTGTACCCAGCCTGAAGAAGAAAATGACTCTCCATAACCATCGATGGACATCGACTGCACCGCACACATGCTTTACTGCTTCTCACCGCTTTACTGCACATGTACATGCACTTACCTTGTTCGGCTTATTGATGTTGCACACTTTCGAGTCGAGAAGTAAGCTAACGACATCGAAGTTTCCATGCGAAACCGCGTAGTGAAGCGCGGTGTTTTCCTATCGATGAAGAACCGAGTTCCACTCATGGTTGCACGTCAATCAACTGCTACGCTTACATTCTGATCGCAGAGATTAACGATCTTGTGCAAGAGCGGGCGTCCATGCGTCTGAATGACGTCGATGAAGTTTTGAACGTGGTAGGGATGCGCCGATTTGCGCGCGGCTGCCTTCAGCCACTCGTGTTGGAGGTATGTTTGTGCCCGGTCCTGAATGTGGAGAGATCGTCAGTACAACCTCGTGTGCCTGTCTGTAGACGTACCTTTCTGTCGGCGGTGATCGATGCGGGAGAAGCGAGCGATTTACTGAGTACTTCACACGCTTCCTTGATCTGCTCGGATATCTCAAAGTCGGGCACCCTGAAGGAGGGAAGACCACCGGTCAGTTTCAAAGAGAACCATGAAGAGAGGAGGTTAATTATCATTTGACTGAAAGTAGCGAGCTCAATTTCGATGTCCTAGCTTTCACAAGTTTTTGTCCAAGTAAGACGTAAACTCTCCACGAAAAATAAGAGGTGGTTATGAGACTTGAACACGGCGTCCGATTGTGTGGGGAATTAATCGGAAAAGTAAAGTCAAAACTAGTAACCCATATGCTTACTCGGCCTCCCTCGATTCCGATCGCGGAACAGTTCCTGTCGGTGAAGCACTGCCGATCGTGTCATAACAGCCTTCATCTTCGGAATCGGACAGTGACGATTCACTACTGCTGTCACTCAAAGAGCTAAAATAAATTCCCCGTTCACAGTCAGGAAAGTTTTCCGCCTCCCTCCTACCGTTGAACGCCATTCTCGTTCTCATCTGGTACATTCTCGACGACGTCTCCAACGAGCTTTCCCTGCGACGGTCTGTCTTCCTGCTCGACGAGTGGATTCTCGTATGCGTCACTGCATTCGACAGATTGAACAGCTGCTGTTTCCGACCAAGATCGAATCACATCGGAGGGAAGTGGTGCAAGAGAGTCGCGCTCCTCTGCTGCTTCCTCGTCGTTGGTGGTCGCTCGCGTTGGCGTGCTCGTCGAAATCGGTCGAGCGACGAAGCGCGGGAGTTTCGGGAGTGTCGGCGGAGTAGGCTTCGTCGGTCGTTGCTTAATTTCGACCTTTCCTTTCAGTCCGACATCGATTTTTGTCGATCGAGTCACAATTAAAGTCTTCGCGTTTGTCGCAGCACCATTTGGCTTCGTTGCACCACTTGTCGCCTTCGACCTTTCGGCAATATACGCCAACGAATCCCCTTTCTTGCTCTCAACCCTCACGCTTCTCGACATGAACGTCCCTCGACGGAAGGTCTGTTCTTGTGCTCCATTCGTACTCGTCGTCGCTTCCTGCGGTGTCTGGAGGAGTTTCTTCGTCGCCGCTGCTTGTGACAACGCGGTCGCACGCGTCTGTCGTGGCTTTCTGATGTCGAACGGCCTTCGCGATGGGGTAGGTGTCTCACCCTCGATCGGTGATATAATGTGCTCGACAGAAGCCGACTTCGATGACGCCAACGAGGAGAGACTTTCTCGCGAGGCGAAAACGTCGTCCTTCGTGACCGTACACTTGCAGCGTGGACAAACGAGTGCGAGCATCGCTCGTCGCTGTGGGGAGCCGTCCACGTCAGCACTGTCGACACTATGACTGCGTGCTTGACGACTTGTTACATCGGCTTCTCGCTTGGTGCACTGCTCACAGGGTCGAATATCTACAGTACATTCCCCAACACCAACAGTGCGTGATTCACGCCGCGTCTCCCCATTCGAGTTACTCGAAGCACCAACTGTCGCGCATGTTTCACACAGAACATCGCTGATCGTTGCAATGCCGACACCGACATTTCGTGTGAAGACATGGTCCAGACGTTTACAACGAGTGCAAATCCCTCCCTCAACGGTGTCGTCACCAACACCAAGCGAGGAAGTGCTCTTCATCAGTGTCGATTTGTTCGAACAGGAATCACACTCGACTTGATCGATACAGTCGTCGCCAATAGCTCGAGATATCACTGGCTTTGGCGGAACCTTCGGCTTTCCACCAGCTTCGACAGGGACACGCGTGTCAAAAATGTCTGTCACCGTCGATCGTTCTTCGACCGGTGGCTTCGTTGCAACGAGCAGCGTCGCTCTTTCGTCTTCCAGTTTCACACTAACACCGATGCTGGAAGTACCATGTCGATCAGTTGTGGTCCCCCGATGTTGAACAGCACCATTTGCAGTGAAAGCGAGTTGACTTGTCGCAACGGATGCATGCTTCTGCACGACTTGTTCGGTCGTTGTCGATGAGTGCATTGTCTTCGTCTGATTCACGCTCGTACTTGCGTGCTTCATATCGACAACTACTGTCATCGATTCAGCATCGACGCGATTCCTCGTCAACAGTCGTTCGTCGGTCATCACACCAAATGTTACGAACTGCTTCTTCTTTCGAATAACACACGGCTCGCACGGAATAACGATGTTCGCCGCGACTCCAACGGACGTGCTCTTCTGCTCCGTGTTAATCGAGCAGTCTCTGAACTTCGTCTGCGATCGAAGCGTGCATGGTGCACACGGTTCGGGCACGACCACGTCGGTCATAGTGAGCACACTAGCTCTAGCGACCTCTCGTGCTGCAAGGGCTTCCGCAAGCTGCGCTTTCAACGATGCACAGTCAGCACACGGTTTTGGCGCCGGTACAGGAGCAGTGTTCGTTGAAGTCGACGAAAATGAACGACTCTTTCGATTCGAACACTCCTCGCAGTGATGCTCAGGAGCGTGGACTTCAAGTGATCCACTGCACTTCGCGCAAACACTCTCCTCACGAAGTTCGACTCCACGCTTCGCGACTAACTCGCAGAGTCGGTCCTCGAGAGAAGCTCGTTCGCACTCGAGACGCTCACAGCTTTCGCATGGCACTCTGTCGTCGATGCGAGCGGTTCCGACGCCGACGCTTCGGCGGATCTTGATACGAGGGATGCGAACGGCGTCGGATGACAAGAGTGGCGTGCTGCCGAACAGTCCACGGCGGGCTTCGTTCAGGTCACGACGCGCTTCGGCAAGCTTCTCTGCATATTCGCTGCTCAGGACGGGCGGTAGTGTTGGTAGGACTGAATCGCCAGCGCCATTCGAAGCCGGAGGTTCTACGGACGCTTGCTGCAAAGGCTTCGATGTGCTGCTCTCGTCTGGTAAGGCCTCTTCGGGTCGGTCATAATCTGGAGGCACTGTTGTCTCCGCAGGAGTGCCTGCAGACGAAGAAGACGAAAGAACGATGTTCGAGGTCGGTGAATCCTTGGCATGCACCGGCGATTTAACGGCACTATGTGCTTCAATTGAAGTGACCGACGTACGCTTAGCCGGGACTGGCGGTGCGACAGGCGAAGTCGCTTTCTGGATCGAAGCGGTAACAGTGTGAGACTCAACGACTGATGACATTACTCGAACTGTTTGCTCTTCTTCCCGACTAACAATCGGTCCATCATTTGACTGACCATTGCTGCCGTCATGTCGATCTTGCGGTCTCCGTGCGATTCTCCGCCAAGCAGCAAGTCTCTCCGCACTATGATCGCCAAACGCGAGTTCCGAATCAGAGACATACGCATCGTCAACACGACTCGGCGGTTCGTACGAGAAAGCCGGTCTACCACGCCTTATCGAGTGAAATCCATCAAAATTAACACGTCCCGACTTCGAATGAACACTCTCCGCCTTGAGTGTCGCCGAGTGTTGTTGCTGTTGTTGAAAGGCGTGCATCCTCGACACCGACTGAGCACGTGGTGGAATAAGCGGAGGATTCTCAACCTGCGGAGATCTCGCATTCGTAACCGAAGCCGACTTCGCGAGACCAGAAGTGATCAACGATGCCGACTTCACATACGATTCCGCTGCCGGTGGAAGAGGCTTTCTTGGTGGTGCCGGAGGAATCGGTTCCGGTGTGACCGGCATAGCTTTCAGCTGCGATTCGAGATTCTGAATATGCCGTCGTGATTCACTCATCTGTTCTTCTACCGCGCGGAGTACTTCATCCCTCGTGCCGTTCTCGTTGTTCGGCGTCGCTTGAATCCGTCGAGCAAGATCGCCGATATTCGCCCCGATCTGACCCGAAAGACCACGTGGTGGTTCAGTGCCATTCTCCTGCGCGAAGTCGTAGTAGATCTTTCTCGAAAGTGGAACACTTCGACTTCCATCAGACCACTGCAACTGCCGATCACGATAGTCACGGGGTGGACGTGGTGGCGCAGTCAACGGACTCGTCATCGACGATTCTGTTAGGATTCGGGCACGGGTAGAGACGGAGCTGAACGACTCGCTGGCGTCACTCGAGTACGCGTCGGGCATCGCAGAACTCGATGACGTCGAGTGCGCATGCCGGCCGTTGACGGTCTTCGGCGACGATCGGGACGGCACTGCACTCAGTTTCAGATACTCGGGACGCTTGAGCACTGTGTTAGACGACCTGCCGCCGCCGGCGACAGTCGAAGAAATTTCTTGTCGGTTCCGAATCAGCGGCACCGCGTAGCCACTCCCGAAGTCCGAAGTGTAACCATCGAAGCCATCGCGTCGACGACCTGTCGGCACCGCATTGCCGTTCATCGTGGGACTGAGTGCCGACGTGGGTCGTCTCGCGTACTGCTCGTAATCACTGCTATAGTCAGCGAGACGAGAACCACGCGGCATACTGCTATGCTGACTGAGTGTCTCCTCGAAGTCGCTCATCACGTTCTCGAGTGAATCGGAAAAGACCGACTGCGTCTCAAGTGGACTCATCGCTTGTGATCGATCGGAGGTAGTCTTTCCGTTCTTCGTGCCGATGGAGTCGGCAGCGAGTTGGCGAAGAAGTTCCTTCTCTTCGTCGATCGGTGGAGCACGTCGACTCCGTTGCTCGACGAGATAGTTCTCCATGGATTCTCGCATCTTCTTCTTCGCTTTCTTCACGTCGCGGAGATGGCGGCGATGGTAGTTGCCGGCAGAGACGTCCTCGGCGTAACGGATGAAGTCGAGGTCGATGTGATAACCGTATGGACAACACTTGCATTGGAGCCGATCAGCGCCGTTTGCGAGCATCTTCTCGCTAATTATCGGATGGAGGAAGCGACGATTGGTGGTGCCGAGATGTGAGTGACTTACGGTACCGTTCAATTTGGGCAAGCCTGGAAAACAGACGGAATGACGGGATACTCAGTGACTGATGAAAAACGTTTTTAGTTTAGAACGTGCGGAAAATCGAGGCGGAATTTTAAAGGAAAAAAAGAGAAGTTTGTACACCGTCGACCGAACCACTTCGACGGCGACGTATCAGTGCATTTTAATTCGACGACGGGCTAAAGTGAGACAGACGTCGAGCTGTATTACGCACACTTCGTTCTCGTGACGACACCGTCGCCGAAACGAACGGAGTCCTTTTAGTATGGAAAACGGTGTCGAAACAAACACTGAGTGCATTTTCGAGACTATCTAGGTGGTAGCCCGTATCAATTTATCATATTATGGGAAAATGAAGACGGGAAACGGTATGTCGACAAACATTATGTCGCAACGGTTAGAGGTGCATTGCATGCGATGGACACGAGTGCCTATTAGATGGAGAGTAGACGGCAGAATTCCAAGGACATGCCGCTCGATGCAATCTTGATGTCTGTGTCAGAAACAGAAGCTCCATTAGTCGAACTCGTTGACGCTCACCGAAACATCAACGAGGATGTCGCATGACGCTCAATCACGTTCGCACGGCGAAAAGCGCGTGATAAGACAATGATAACTGTGGGCGCCGTTTAACGACTACCAGTCCACCCGGTGCTTGTTGTGCAGCTAGGGTTTAAAAATTTTAAAACTACACTCGGACGAACACTCGTGTTGTAGACGTATGCAGTCTTCATGATAAGAGTCTTCAGAAGCCGAATACATGGTTAGGATCTACGACGCCATTTAAATGCAGTTGTTTATGGTTTGTTTACAACTGACACACCGACACCGAGCGAGTACTGATCTGCGATACCCCTTCCCTTTCCTTGCCTCCCGCTGAGAGACGACCGATCGAAACAACGCGAAGTGGAGCGTGGCTAATCAATGGCACAACGAAGCACGTCGAAGTTATCCCATTTTGCGATGAACGACCACGCCACACTTCTGAATGGGTTCTCGCCGATTCTCGAACAGACATGCAGAGACACGCGACGCGACACTGAAGGATTTGCGTGGGGGAAAAGAAGACAGGAGATCTGACAGAGGGGAGGACGGCTGGAGAAGTTAGAGTGCGAAAGTGGAGGAATTCACGTCGCGAAGGAAAAGATGGACTAACAATTCGTTAATGTCTGCAATCTTACGGAACCGAAAAAGTTGACTGGAAGTTCAATACCGCGGTGGTACACTATTAGGCAGTCAGATGAGCGCAAGTAGACTAGACGTATGCATGCACTGTCTCCAGCAGCTGCGTTATTTGATGGCAGCTTACCACTGACTGTAGCGGTCATTTTTAACGTTGTTCCGATTGCGTGAACGATAGAGCAGCTTCAACGCCGTTTAAGCCAATTTCGCAGCTCACAGGCGGCATCGGGAATACCAGACAGTTAACGGTTGGTAGAGTAAGTAGTTCAGATCAGACGCCACTCGCCGAAGCGGATCCGTGCACAGCTGTTCGATCCGAAGGTCCCTAAAGTGACCGATACAAAATGGCTTCTTGCTTCGTTTGCTCGAAATCCAAGTAGCAAGCGGACTCGCAGTTTTACATGAGATGAGCAAGCACATTACTAACGGCGTTTCCCACGTTTCCAGACGCCCGTCCGAAAACTGTGGAAGTTACACAAGAATCAAAGTTTCCACCACACATGCGTTCAGGATGGACCTTTGGAAATGACCAGCAAACGTCAGCAGAGCACGAAGATTTAGGTGCATTGAGGTGGACACAAAGACACTAGGGCCTCGTCGTACGGGCTCTGCGGCGGAGGGCGTCGTTAACTCCGCGGGATAACAGTAGCATCGAAACAAGTGTTCGTCAGCAGCGCAGATTTGGAAATGCGGCAAAACTTCACACGTGAAAGAGAGAGAGAGTTAAGAACCGGTGTCCGAACCCGACAAGGAAGTCGGGGCAGACGGGTCGCCAAAATGGCCCAAAATTTTTTTTGACGAAAAATGAAGTAATTGTAAGAGTTTTGGCGTTGAAAAGTTGTTTTTGCTGTTGCACAGCAGCAGCTCAAAGTTG
Organism: Prismatolaimus dolichurus; assembly: GCA_034691745.1. Lineage (NCBI taxonomy): Eukaryota > Metazoa > Nematoda > Enoplea > Triplonchida > Prismatolaimidae > Prismatolaimus > Prismatolaimus dolichurus. Next base: position 15,428 of record JAQGBB010000917.1, read on the forward strand.
ACCACTTCTCGACATTTTATGCAAAATAATTGCATTCACTGAAATCGACGCCGTTTCAGTTAGGGTGAACGAAATTTAATGCGCGTGGACGCGTTGGATTCGCCATACCATTATACGTCCAAAACTGGACATGGCAGAAAATTAGCCCACCCACCCGCAATCGTAGATCAAGTCGAATGCAATGTCCAACGATTTTTGAAGAGCGATTTTTGCACGTTTGTCGAATTTGATGAAAAGTTCCTGATCTACGACTGCGGGCGGGCTAATTTTCTGCAATGGTCAGTTTTGGATGTATAATGGTAT
>JAQGBB010000918.1:0-15729 GCA_034691745.1 Prismatolaimus dolichurus
CTTTCGTGTAGAGAGCGTCGGTTCGGGATATGAAACCGTACCCGGTGTTTGACTGCATGGGATACGTGTACTCGTAGCTTTTTTCAAGCCTCTCGGTGGTGATGGCGTTTTGAAGCATCCAAAAATCGACGGTGTCATTTTTGATGAGTTTCCAAAAATCAATATAGGTCATTAGCCTATTGGCTGCGTTGAATGCACGCAGCTCAACGTTGACGCCATCATCGAGACGGAGTTGTTCGTCGAAAAAGTGGGCTACGATTTCAGGAACCAAGCCGGGTCCCGGAAAAGGGCAGACGCTTTGCGCTTTGCCAAAACAGTTTGACTCTGGTCGGCTCGCTTTCAGGCACGAGAGAAATGTGAAAATGAAATGTGGTGCGCATCGATAAACGCCTGGTGCGTCAGTGTAGTTTGTCAGAACTCCCAAACGAATGTTCATTTTTTGTTTTGCAAAGTGGACTCATAAAATTGCTTTCTAGAAAAACAAGCCTGTCTTGCTGAAGCGATGATGTATTTAGAGCGAGAAGTGTATTGCGAAATTGTAGTACAATTGAGGGAGTGACATGCGGACGGCAACAGGAAAGCTGGAGACTTTTAAAAATGTGACGAGCAGGACGCTAATAGGGGAACTGCTAGTAGTCTGCTTAGACTGTGGACATCGTGTTGCAGTTGCAGGACTGTGGACAACTTAAATACTCGTAGGCTATTTTTCCACAGCATTTGAGCCACGGATGTGTGGAATAATTCTTATCAGAAATTTATTGTTTTTTTTGCATACCCAGAGAGAAACCTTTTAGGCACTCTTTCACTTTACTGAGAACTGTAGAAATTAGTAGCCGATCCCGTATATCGACGCAGCTCGGCGAGGAGATAACGAATATCGCCTTTTTAACTTCCGGTTTTGCACCTGAAACCTTCTAGCTGCAACCAAATAAAACGTTATTTGCCTGCGCGCACACAAATTTTTCGTATGCGATTGCACCGACTCTGAGTTTTCATATTCATTTTCACATCATTCTCTTGCGTTGATGTTTAGGTTTAGCGTTTAGGCTTAGGTTTTGTGCTTAGGCTTTGTGCTTAGGCTTCGTACTTAGGCGTAGTGCTTAGTGCCCAGAGTTAGTGCTTAGACCTCTGATAATAATGGTTTTTGTACTAGCTTTCATGTCTGCTTTGATCAGAACAGCATGAAAGCTAATCCAAAAACTCCGAGTTAGCGTAACCTCTGTTGCCTATCCTTGCGGCCTTAGGAGGACACTGGTATGACCGAATACGGAAAATGTGTGTGCGCGCTCGCAGAAAACGCTTTATTAAGTTGCAGTTAGAGGGTCGTAGAGGGAAAACCGGGAGTCGGGAACGCGATATTCGTGATCGCCTTGTGGAGTTGCGTGGAACTGTGTGGTGTGCGACCAATTTCTTGCATTGTCAGTAAAGTAAAAAGGTACCACATTTTGAATGTTATCCTTGGAGACTGTAGAAGTTGCAAATGACAAATGTCGAAAAGTGAAAACTGTTTGATTTTTTTGTCAGCCGTCCTCGGGGATGGGACATCCGGTTTTTTGGGACCGCTTTCGTAACGTTGGGTAACTCATTGCCGTGGTCAGTCTTTCGGCTTGCGCGCAATAAACAAGCTTGAAACCTGTATCATTTCCACGTCACGGAGCAGCGGCACGTTTTCTAAAAATCGCCGGTAATCTGATCGGTGGCGTGTCGCCTGATTTCATTAACGCTCAGCGGTTCATCGTCGTGCAAACTCAGTCAGCAGCAGATCTGCGTTTTGCAGGAATCTTGCAAGCAATTATTCGTTGGTCACGTTCACGCGCTAATATTTACGATGCCTGAAAATTTCTCAGTTCAATAATGTAGGTTGTTAAATGTGCGACGCATACATAGGTACACCGAAAAAACACATCAAATATATTGTAACAGCGATTATAAGTAAAAATATTTATACCATCCAGTGATAACTTTGCAGAAAAAATTTCAAGCGACGGTGCATTTACCACGTCTTGCTTCAGTGCGTTTCATGCAACAAATATTCGACAAGAGAAAAAGTTACTGCGGCACGTTAATCTGGAAGGCAGCTTTACAAGCTTTTGAGCATTATCACGTGAAGATACAAGTTTACCTTCTTTTCTCGGATTTAAGATAGTGTTGGCAGGATGGCATGCAATTGACCTTATAGTTAACATAAACACGCAGGGGAAAGGTATAAGTGGCAGTGTTGAAATTGGATTACGGTAAGAAATATGACTTTATGTTTTGACTGTAGTACCGTAATACATGACTATCACTACACTTATACTCGTCCCCGAGGGTTTTGCAGCTCATCTAGAAAACGATAATGTCAATATGCAGCTTTTTTATAACAAGAAAGAGCTGAGTAGTGGAAATTTGTTTGTTGCAGCATCGGGCTCGTACGTGTTAAAACCAGTCAGTGATACTGTCCTAAATCCGAGATAATACGGTAGGACTACAGCGCGAGTAGATGAGATCTCCAGTGCCTAAACAGTGGCAAAATCAAAAGACGCAGGACTCTATAGTTCCTGTTCAAAGACTGACGCTGTTCATTCGATCGAACTTCGCCACAAAGGTGTCGAGCAACTGATTAGCGTATGTATCGTAGTACGCGCAGACAACAAGATCAGCATGGGTTAAGGCCGTGACTGGCTTCCTAGTCCTCGACGAGAAGCTCGTCCAAGGGCTTCTTCGGCGGCGAGCTTCGCCCACATCCAGCATCGCGTGCAACCATTGGCGCACTTGCGAGTGCAGCGATCCCGCGGGCTGGCAAGCAAAAAAAACGAGGGACATCGGCTGCCGCTCGGACATCGCCCGAATACAGTTCGACCCTGAGCTGCACGGCATGCCATAAGAAAGTACTCGCAGAAGTGGCGATCACTGACGAACGGCGTTCGGCAGACAGGCAAACGTCGCGTCGTAACGTCGCAGCTCAGCTGATTGCAGTCGCCGTCCGCTTTCGAGAGTGGATGCAGAGTTGATACTCTTGCAGATGTTCGGCTTGTAAGACGGTGTTCGACATTCGGGCACCCTTGCTTTCGAAGGAGCAAGCAGCGGCATTGCGAAATAAATTACGTTACGATCGGTACTGTTTTATACCCGGTGCTTTATAAAGGAATAGAAAATGGTGTTTGGAAAATTTGGCAGCTCGCGCCTTGACGATTTGGAAGTCGCATGAAACTTCAGTTTTCCATAGGCAGCGTCTGGAACATTTTAAAAGACTGCCTGAAAGTACAAGAAAGTTTATCGTCTATTCGACGTTAATCTTCATCAGCTAAACATCAACGGATAGAAAACATATGTCACACTGGTAAACCCACATGCGTCTTGAGCGGGCTGAGGTGCAGATTAAGTACCTTTGAGATTATACATTCAAATTTCAACTACGGGGCCATAAATTTATAACGTCACGTAAAAATTAGAATTTTAGGACCCCCTCTCCCCTACGTAACGGGTTTTTGGATACTTATAACACATAAAATCACTTTCGGCCGGACCCCCTTCCCCTCAAACCGTGACGTCATAAAGGCATGGCCCCCAGTCTTTTACAGGCTAATTTTTAGCCGTCCAATTCGCATTCCTGCTACGATATAAACTCGAACATGAGAAAATAGGATACAAATCCCACTGCCGACAAATCAGAAAAGTACAGCAAAACCCATCGAAAGTATTAAAATCGAAAGTTGTAGAAAGCACAAAATAAGGTTACAATATATACTTGCAAACTGTTGAACCACAGCGTGGTCGCTTTGTTTCCAACGAGTTTGCGAACATCGGTCGCATGAGTGCCGATGTGAGACTCAAACTTTTCGATAAAGTCTGGCGATACATTTTGCACAGTTCGCTCATCCGGCCAGTAGTCTTCGTAGACGAGTGTTACCTCGCGTATGTCCACATATTCCATGCTAGCCTCATCGTCATCAGAAGTGTTAACTTCAGTCACTGAGCGAACCATCGTCGCAGCTAGTCCTGTAGCTGACGATGCGGCCTCTTCGTCAGAGTCATCCTCGAGAGTCCGTTGCTCCAAAGTGGTCGAATTCGTACTGGTTGCCGAAAAATAGTCGTCAACTGTCTCCAAGACCCATTGAACGTTCTGAAACTTCTCTTCAGTAACGCCACTCTCTTCGACCGACGAAGCGGGTTTCGTCAACGTCGCTTTCTGTTCAGCGACGGTGGTCAAACGTTGAACGAAATTTGGTGAAGGTCTTGCATGAGTGTTTGCAGCTACTTGACTTGCTACTATGAAAAGCAGCGCTAAGGAGTGTATCATCGTCGACATTATTCAGAATGCATTTACAGACGATCTTCGCTTTCAAATTGATGCAGACTCAAAACCAACTCGAATCGTAAAAGTTGAAAGTTTATGTATGCGAAAGAGTATCAGGCCGTTTTATGGCCTTCGCGAAAAGCGCCACCGAGTCTTCAGGGGGAGCAGCAATTGGTGAGAAGCAGTGATGCGGATCGACGGCGATGACAAAATCCTACATGGCATACCTGCCACTCAGCTAGTTGCAGCAAGCATCCTCTCGCATCATCGATCCAACGTGTCGACCGCCACGAGACGTGGGTGATATTGTACCCCAATGGCCGCAAAAATTTTTCGCAATCTGGTCGCTTCTGTCTATCTGCTAAGACGCCAGAGGCCGTTGCACGAACGGACAAATGTTATCGTTTGTAAACTAAAGCACACGTGACGCTTTCGACCGCTGGCGTGTCGGCAAGCAAGCTCATTGAGAAAAAACAACAAGCGGCAGATTATAAGCTGTGCCGAAGAGAAGCAGATGCAGATGTTCAAAACTTCGTCATTGGGTTGGTAACTACGCTGTGGCTTATAATAACATGTAAGACCATTCCGACATTTATTGAAAAGATGCAAAAGCAAATGCAATCAAACCTAGCTAATATTATACATACGTAACAGACGCGACTGCATAGCGAAACCTTGGCTCAACCGATCAAACTACCACATTCACTCTTGCGGTTACAATTAGCAAGATGGCAGTGGCTAGCATCGACGTCCAGCTCATTCGACCAGGATGAGCTCGGGAGGCGCTGTCCGTCAAAAATGCGCTAACGGATCCCGCATTGCATACGTCAGCGTCGTTGCAGACGCACACAGTCTATGAGTGAAACGCACAATGAAATATGGCAATGGAGGGTGCCCGGCCTCGGGCAGGGACAGCCGAATCTGGCTACTCACCATCGTCAGTCGACCACCTTCAGGCAGCGCGACCGGAAGTCGACGACCGGCGTTGGAAAAGTCAACTATAAACAGAAGTGTACTGTGAAGGAAACTTCTCGGCTTTTGGAACCAATGCTAATTCCATACGCATTTCTTCGTTGCAACCGCGACCGGCGCCTCCTTCGCCCGAGGCAATGCAACCCTATAGTTATCAAGGAAAATCGTTTGCAAACACTGTGCTAATTTAATAGACTGAAGTGCTTATTATCTCCCGCTAGGGACTTTCCCCTTACGTGTAATAAAATTTTTTTTCCAAATAATGCCCCCTAGTAAGTACCCACCAGACAAGCTACTATAAAGCGGAAAAACCGCATTATGTGACTCATACCTTCTGAATCCAGAACTTGTGCTCGCCTGCTTTCGCAGACGCTGCCACACAATAGTCTTCTAAGCAAACAAAGAAGCAACAAGCTAGTGCTAGCTAATTCTCACAGAAAAATGTACTCAAAGAATTCAAGAATGATCATTAAAGTAAAATATAACGATAACGCTCTTTATCGTAAGCACAACTACGTAAGGAACCAACCTGATGAGGAGCACATGATGTCCTCTTCGTCGCAGTTGTCGACCTGACTGTCGAATATGAGCAAGGAATTTCGAGCACTCGGCGGCACCAGCGAAAGGCCGGTATGCCGGCATATCTTACAAATTATGCCCGTGCTCATTCCACAGAGTGTCGAGATCAGTAGCAGACGAAGAGAAATGTGCAACGTCGAAACAGAGCTAGTGAAGCTCACCATTTTGCGCAACGGCGAACATTCATGGCGTGTAGTGCCTTTCCATGTGCATCCGGTGAGGATTACATTAATTAGCTTGAGCAAAATCTGAAAAAAAACGAAGCGAAATTAGCTCTGCAGTAGTGAAAGGCTCAAAATTGTCAGATTATTAGCTATGAAAGCAAACGGGAACAAACACAACAGCAATGTGCCGAAAATATGCAGCAAGCACACCTGGTCGGTGTTTGCTGATCCGATTACGTGTCGGCACAGGCCATTGCCACATTAGCTCAACATTTGGATGCAGTAAAAGTTTGGAATCACGCAGAGCGTATTTCCGCCTTGTCTAAGCTTTATTATCCCGCCCGCCCGTCCTCCGCGGTACCGCGCAGTGCGGACAGACAGCAACAAACGGCGACGAGCTAACGTCTCGTTACTCCACCACGTCAACGTTTGAGTTTCCAGAGCTTGCTTGAAATGGTCGTCTTTATTGTTTGCGTTTCGACTTGCATCCTCGTCGAAACACAGCAGCTTTGCAAACAACAAACAAAGCCAAGCCAAGCCGGGTCGTCAACAAAGCTAGCAAACAATCGAACGAATAGGTAGTGCCGTCTCGGTACTATTAGCAGAGGTACTACTTTATCGCGCTTTCGCGCAAGGTTCTTAGCGACGAATTCCTTCAGGACGACTTAACTTTCGAGCAACGCTGTTGCAAAATCAGGACTCGCCTGGGCACACCTTAGCATTCAAGGACGCTTGCAGCTTTATTCGCATCTTGCTTGCACCCCGCACCGAGAGACTTGATTGAAGTCTCCCAAGAAGCTTCGCTGACACGTGTCAGCTGACTAGTACACAAGCTTTAAATGTCCCTTCAGAAGGCTCAGAATGGATCACGTCCCGAGTCAGATTTCTAGCCATTAGCTTGAAGCTTTACAACACGCGGCACGATTCAATTAGAAGTGATTAGGCAACACGAGGCAAGCACTTGCCCGAATTCTATCGACGTAATGCAGAAAACAAGCAACAAAAAGGCCGTTTCGGGTTTTCGACCCCAAGTGCAAGTTTGGTAAAAAATATCACTCAAGAAATTTTAGACTCTGTACCTACTCCACGTATAGCCAGAAGGCTTTGCCGCATGATCGGTTGGGTTGATCACTGTGTCCCGAAATGTGCTTTTGCGGCAGCGAACAAGGTTGGTCGGTGTCGGTCTTTCACAAGGCCGCAGCCCAATAGGATGCAGAAAATAGCATTGAAAGCCAATAGCACCTCTTGCCTTATAAGCAGCTTTATTGGTCGACGATCCGGTGCAGCCGTTCGGGGTCAGCTGCCACGCTTTTATCTCGTATTAGAAATTTCATACCCCGTTTCGGCCATCGACGTCGAGTCACTTCGCGGCTAAACAGCAACTGAGGTGACAAAAATCACAGTCCACATACAAGACGATCTCGAGCGTGGGTCGTTTCAGTTTGACCAAACATCCTCGTCTCGCTTTTCAACTTCACTGCGGCGTCCTGTTTGTTTATTTGCAAAATTTTTGACTTCCTTTCTGTCAATAGTCTAAGTGAAGGCGGCTGGGTGGGAGGAGGGGGAAAGCGTCGGTACTGGGAGCTGAACCACGAAGTGCAAGTGCACTAGACACGTGTCGTTCGCCTTCCTGTTCAAGTGGGTCAGCTATTAGTGGTAGAAGCTAGTATCCCGCTTACCGTTCTCATCGTGCCGAGACTTCTAGCTCGCTAGCTACCTATCACCCCTCGTTTTAGCCAGTTCTAGTCGTACACACACAGTAATTTTCTGATTAATCCCCACAATGGCTCAAGTGAGAAGCAGATCCAACGTCGATGGAAGCATGTTTACTACTTCAACACATGCGAAATTGCGAAACAGAACACTAGCACAACAGAAAGCAGAAATATAAAACAATCAAAGAGCTATAAAGCTAACTTCATTGCTCTATCTAAATGACCACAGCATACGCACACAGTAAACGCGATAAAACAATTCCAATAAATTACTACATAAAACCGCATGAGATAACGCAGATACAATGTGAACAACAGTACACAGATAACCTCAACAGACATGACACAGGTGCAAAAGCAGAGCAGCAACGTCAACACCAGCAGACAAGGAGAACAAGCCTGCTTTGTTTCGAGCACGAATAGACGGGCGATGGCACGAAAGCCACAACAACGCATAGGCGGCGCATGCTGGGCGCACGACAGCAACAAAGCAGATCAGCACACATAATACAGTCTGTGAGTATCATAAATAACAAGCGTGCTTCCACTTCCACACTTCGTGATTAGTCGCAGTGAGCGAACCTGATAAACGCAGGAAATGACCAAGCAAAGTAGTGCATGAAAGCGTCCTTACAGAATGGAGTTTACCGCTTACTCTCAGTCTCGCGTGATTAACCGGAAAGTGCGACAACGCCTTCTGACCGTTACCGCTCGACTACTATCTACACAGTGCATGCGAAAAGGAAAGGCGCTGCCCTTCCACCGCGACGGTGCAATACAGCGTGAAAAATAAAACGAATGAGCAGCACATGAATCAACAAGTCGTGAGACAGGGTCCCATAGGACTGCATGTAAATTCGAGCAAAAAGTAAGCTGAGACAACTGCTACAGTACAGTAGACAGTCGGCAGAGCGCAATACTCCAGGAAGGACACCAGCAGCGCTAAACGCACACAGGCCTGACAGACATCTACAGCTAAAATCTGTCACAGCGTAACCTCACGCCAGCTCACACACCTATCCAAGGGGGCACGCCCGGAAAATTTCCTTTCAGCCGGAAAAACGACCAGCCGTATTAACCGACCTACGCGCCTGCAGGCACAGTTTGGTACAACGATCCAGCAATACGGATCCAACGTTAGAACGCCACAACCATTGCGCACTGTGACCGCATAGCTGCGAAAAGCCGACATTTGGTATATAGCTTCCGTTTGAACATCGAGATACAAGCAGAAGATGCGGAGCACAGCACATCATACGTGTACAGACCACCAAAGCAGTACTAGTCGCTGCCGACTTGCATATCCTATTGTATTCCCTGTAGTGGACCGACTAAAGCCGACACACGGATGAACAGGCAGTTGACGCTATATACAGCCCGCAACGAGTCTGCGGACAAACCTACTAAAACGCAGCTGCACGTCCAGTACCGTATGCATCTAGTAGGACAGTTACGACCGCATTCACGATGCGGTAGATACAGTACTCACTCACGGCGAATGCAAAGAAAGTCAGGGGCAACACGTGCACAGCGACACAGAAAGGCGTTCAAAGCAACAGCACAGCACGCATTCGATGTACGTACAATACACAACAAACTCATTACTAGCTAAAACTAATACAAATGTACGCAAGCGAAAACATCGCTGCACAATTGCACACCGCACCGCCGTCATGTAATGCAGTAAAGTAAATGCTTCCTATTAAAACAAACGTGCAATACAATCGCAAAACTTCCCGACAGTGTTGAGGCGCAGAGTCCATTAATGACAGTTAAGAGGCAACACGATGTGACAAAAACGCACAGTAGCAGACGGATTAAAAGCAGCCAAAAAAGCACGCAGCTGTAAAGACCAGACACGAGGGTGCTCCCCTCCTGCCTGCGGAGACAGGTCATGTACTCTTTGGTAATTGTTCATCGGAACAAACAAGACAAAGTATCCGCCCGCCTATCCAGCTATACAACACATGCACCAAGACCGTACTATTGATTCAGCGATATCCAAACGGTTGCGGACCATGCGCTTCGAGAACGCCACCAGCCGCACTCATTTGCAGCGACTGTCCACCAAATCTCATTTCATTAGCACCGCCTTGAAAAGCCGGTTGTGTCCCACTATTGTACATTCCGACAGCGCCAAATTGTTGCTGCATCTGAATCCCCGTCGCATCAAGTGGTCCATGTCCATGCTGTTGCGACGTTTGTACATAGTTTTGCGCGTACATCATCGACATCTGTGCAGCATCCTCTTCGCCTAAGTAAACAAATGAACACCACACATATACGTCTATCTACTGTACGTACACATAGACGCATACCTTGTGCCAGCTCCTTCACAAGCGACGACCTAAAAACCAGCAAAAAGTCGCACGTATAATCGCATCCCTACCACACAATCCCGCCTGTTCGCCCGTAATATAAACAACCCATACATCGTATGCGTGATAGAATCAGCAGCGGTAAGCAGATCATTCTGAATAGCATTCGTCGAGTATCCCCTAACAGCGCCCCCAAACGCCTGCATAGTTGGCGCCGTGCCACCCTGTTGAAATCCGGGCACCGTTCCCGCAGACGGTCTCGCAAACGCCGAAGTAAACGGCATGGACGACGACGCCTGCATGCCACTTGCACCCAATTGTGTCGGATCCCGAAATGCCGACCGAACATCCCCACCAACACCCGAAAGACTACTCGGTGATCTCGGTGACATTTCCCTCGGCGTCTGCAAGTCGAACACCAATAGAAAAAAGTTGGATGACGTCCAAAAACCGACCTTCAAAACACGCATAAGTCCTTCCAACTGCATCATCAAATCCCGTCGAGAATCTTGAAGTGCAAGCATGCGCTGTTCGAGTTCGTCTTTGCGATGTCTGAGTGTAGACAATTCGTTAACAAGTCCGGGATTATTAGCATTAAAATTTCCGCCCGAAGAATTAAGACCACCGCCCATAGCGTCGGCAGCGTCGGTTAACGTAACAGCGCCGAGCGACGCAGCCGTGTGCATCGCTTGTAAACGTTGGATCTCACGTAAGATGTCTCTGAAAAGATTCACATTCATACATGTGGCAGCTGTTATACAACTGCAAACAACAGAAAAAGATGGCCGAAACTGGGAGCCATGTGCGGGCCAAAAACGTATAAAAAGTAAAATAGCACACAGCTTTATTGTCTGAAGAGAAAGAAACGCACTTGTTTCGCTGTTCGAGTCTCGCAATTGTTGCCCGCTGAGCGAGCGCATCTGTTGGGAACGAAGCACCACCGTACGAAGCGGCAGATCGAGCAACCTATATTACAAATATTTACATTAAACTCTTCTCTAAAAGATGCTCCAAAGTGTTCGTTTTCGTAGGTCAAAAATCGAAAAAACCAACGCTCCGCTCAGAGACCATTCGAACATTTGCATTCGCGTACTGTACACACTGCAAACTTCGATTTGTTTCAAAAAATCCCGTTGCAAAGACCATTATATAACATTTCATCATTTGTGTACATATAGATTACAGACATGCACGCATAGAGAATATATACCATTCCGCGACTTGCTAATTTGGCCGTATATCTAGCGATGAGTTTATGCTCGTCGTCAAGTTGATTGGGATCAGCGAAAACGCTCCGATTCGGACTACAAAATTACACCTATCTACCGTTAGTGTTAAACGAAACATCAATTCAAAACTTGCTAACCTATGAAAAGTTTCCCTAAGCTCTCCAATAATGTTGGGACTGGGGCGAATTTTCACAAAAAAAAGCACGGAGCGGAAGCCGGCGTTCTCTTCTCCGAAAAAACCTGAGCCGGAGATAAATGGCCACCACCGGAAGTTCCATGTAAACAGGAAAATACCAAACGGGCACCATTTTGATAGAAAACATTTTTGACCATCAAAACTGGCCTATTTTTAAGATTAAATAATTTTTACTCTTTTGGTCAGACATGTAAAAACGAAATACACAGGCTTGAAGGATGGAATTTTGTCCTTCGAAACGTTTTTTAACTGAAAAATAGTCGTTCGTTAGTCATTCACTATCAAAATGCCGGTCAACAACGACGAAATTGTCCATGTGTCAATTGTAAAAAAATGAACGAAGAATACACGTTGCAACTATATTTCGACCTGGGGAAGCTAGCAATATCAACTTCGTTATTTAAAAACTTAAAAAAAATATAAAATCGCAAGCAAAAATTTTAAAAGTTGTAAATAATTATAGCAAAAATTTTGCCCCATTTTATGGAAAAATTGTGTAAAATTTCCAGCATCTCAGCAGTCGGAACCGAAAGTCAATTTTCTGCCGAAGTAACCAGATCTCCGATAAAACACTGTCCGAAAATAAGAGAAAATAAATTTCACAAATCTTTCGTCGGACCGTACGGACTACTTGCAGGCAGACGAGCAAAATTTTCCAGAAAGAGAGGGTAAGCACCGCAGTGCCAAAAAGGCATCCGGTCATTTCAAAAAATTAAAATAAATTCTACTGTTCACAACTCAGCATAGGAGAGAGACAAAAGACATACTAGAGCTCCTCTCGATGAGCTCTAAAAGTTGGTACCCCTTTTAGTAAGTTTAAAACAATTTTTTCCACAAACTGACACGTCAAACTAAAAAAGTCGAAAACGTTCTCCAAATATGGAAATTTTTTGAAAAAGTGAAAATTTTGAAAAAAAAAATCCATTAAAAATGTACATTTTTTCTTTTTTCCTCCTGCCGGAAGGGGAAGCCCAGCGGCCCGGTCGGTGGGGTCCAACGGAAAAAACGGGTAAGAGAATTACCACCCTCCTGCCCTCATACCCGACTACCTGTGTCGCCCGTGCCACCGAACAAAAATTTAGTAAATAAATCATCTGTACAAAAGAGATCAACAAAGACAAACCTCTGAAAGCTGCCCCGACTGCCAAGCGATACCGAGTCCAATCCCGTCTGCATATATGGATTCTGGAAACCATTGTGTAATAGGTTTGGTGTCGCAGGTCTAAAATACCAACCGTTCAGTTACACCACCTGTAGCAAATAATACTTCCAGTTTTACAACACATCTATTCAGACCCAATTTCAATAAGTATACAGCGATGTGCGTACATACACAGCATTCGCCAGATCCAGATGTCTGTCCATCTGTTCAGGAAAGGCCGGTAATCGCGGTTCGGTATGACTCGGAAGACACCGCAATGACTTGGAAATCGAGTGACCAAGTTGTTTAGCAGGTGATTTCTACAAAAACTAATTCGATTAACGCCTGGGGGAAAGATTAAAGGAAAAGAAAATCATCGACATACATAAGACGAATATTCTTTCATTTCATGCGCGTTCGTGTGCGAACCAGAGACGCGACCACGCCAGAAACAGTCTTGGCACAGTTGATAGTTGTGGCACCGTTGGCACTTGTAACGAAAACCGGTGAAACTGTCGCGACCACAACCGTCGCAGATCACAGGATGAAAAACTAAGATAAAGCACTTAATATAAAATATACAAAACGGTTGTGACTAATTCTTTGTATAAGCCGTACGTGTGCTATGTACTGTACACATATACCTTATGTACTGTACACAGAATAGACGGGTCGTATACAAACAGTCACAATACCGTGTTCAACGCTTGCCATCCGATGCAGCAAGGGAAGCCACATGAGGCATGCTGGACACGGATCGGCCATGAGCGTGTCGAGAAAGAGATTCACAGTCACTTTTGAACGCTAAAGTCAAGATTCATCCAGTTTAATCGTCGAGAATTCATTCTGACTGAGTGAATGCACTTACGGGGTCAAAACAGGCTCTGGCAGCAGCTTCGCTGTAACTGAAAGTTGGGCCTTCGAAGACAGCCATTGGTAGTGCTAGCACTTCGCGTAAGTAGTCGTTGAAACGATGTGTGTCCATTACGCCCGACGTGTCGGAAATTTGAGAGAATATATCTGCAAGTAGAAGACAGCGAAAGTCTCTTCGCATACTATGTGCACAATACACATTTCCTTTTTTCAATCAATCGTCGTAACTCACATCTCAACTTATCCAGCAGCTTTCCGGCACAGAGCGTCGCCAAGGCGATCTTAATCGAAAATACTCTAAGCTTGCCAGTGTCGTCCCTAGAAAATGGTATGGCTTTATCTTCGGCGATTAAGCAGAACGCAACTGCCAACTATGAGCATTATGTGCTGCGCAGTGTGAGTGTATGATACGCACCTGTCGAAAGCAGCCAGAAGAAAGCTTAACAACAGGCTAATTGCGCGATCAGTATCGATCTGCTGAGAAACGGGCAACCGTTTGTTAAGATTGTGATAAACTGTTGACAAAAGGAGTTCAATTCGAGAAATCTTCACTTCCGCGTTGTAATCGATCGCGTTCAAGCCGTTCTCGCGAAACGATTCAATAATGTTCCAGATATCAACCAGATGTACTAAAAAGAGACCGCTTAAACCTTTTCCGAAACCAAAATGCATCATCTTATACAATTGACTTTCTTCTGCACGAATCGTAGTTTGCACGCAGCACGATACGTCGCAAATCGAATTGTGTCGAAGTTTTGTTCTCCTTAAAGTTAAAGTAGAAGTTGAAACAAAACTCTCGGAAACGTAACATACGACAAGTTCTTACTCATTTCTGTTATCATTTCGTTGCGCAAGACGTTTTGACCACCGGAATTAAATCCAGCTTCAGACATTTCTAAACTCTTGTCTTGTAAATAATTCGGCGCGCCAATAATTCGCACTGCAATTTGCGAATTAACCAGTCAACGCACTAAGCGCTCTTACGGCTTAGTATGTCATTGGCAGGTTATACTCACAGATAAAGCCGTTATTGTCAAACGTTTACTTTTATCATCTCTTTTCTAGCATATGCTATAAGGCAAGAGAAAAGAGCTCATCGTTGGTCCCATAAGTAACTATTTGCTTGCCAAGTTTTAGCAAAAATGGATTTGCGAATAACTTTGCAACGCGTAAACGAATTGCAAAAACCGAAGCAGTTTTGAAAAGCCCTCATTTTGTGACATTTTGGTATCTTAATCTTGGCTCAAAGTTCACGAGTTGCAAAGATATTAGCAAATCCATTTTTGCACAAACTTGCGGTCTTTTACTCATGGGACATACGATAGATAAGACGTAAGTTTTTAGTTTTTGCGTTCGAGAACACTGTGCTTGTGCACGCAACCAGCATCGAAAGAAGATGCAACGAAACGTTGGCTAAATGACGACAGGACGTAGGGAGCCATATGTTTTGGCGTCCCTTGGAACTAGACACTCCGTGACTCGGTACCGACCGAAAAGCGGAACCCAGGTTCTTTTAATCCGAAGGAGGGGTCAGAGAAGACACCCAACACCGCAATATGTAGTATATGTATAAATTTGAACGTACGTATCCATGAGTGGAACACGACGAGACTGTTTTCACGAACTAGTTAATAAGCTAACTTTATTGCTAACGAAATTCGAGACCAAACTAGTGGTGACCGATTAGTGCGACGAAGTTCGCTCTGATAGGTAGCTACGCCGAGTCACCACCAAGTGTGCTTCTCGACTTTTTACCAAGTTTTATCCGTTTGCCGGAACGCAAAACTGAAATGCATCTAAATAGGAAGTACTTAGAATAAGAACTGAACCTCGGAGTCGAATCTTGTTTCATTCACGAACACATTTACTGAACGCAAAGCACTAGAACAGTATAGTGAGCAAGACCGAAGTGCTCAAAACACGACGCAATTAGGACAACTTCGAGAGAACCTAAAAAACTATCTCTTTTCAAGACGGAAACCACCAAAACTCTGGCAACCCAGCTAGACTAACTTAAGCCTAAGCCTACTACGATGGCGCCGAACTGTCGACCAGCTATTTTCACTACTACGACTGCTTGTTGCATAATTTGGACAATTTGCACGCAAGCCGTTGGCGACGTCTGAACGATTATGGCACTTCTACGTACTGTACTTTGCTGGCTACCCATTTTGCTACTACAGGGCTCCTACGCATTTCGCGGGGTCGAAAATACGCAGAAAATACGCAAAAATACGCACTTTTTTAACCGGAAATACGCAAG
>JAQGBB010000919.1:0-15719 GCA_034691745.1 Prismatolaimus dolichurus
ATTCAATAGGAGGCAGTGGCGTCCGTCTCCGTCGTCGTCGCTTTTACAGTGTTCAACGTACGACGCCAGTGTGGAATGTAATTACGTCTACGTTCACCTGACGCAAACAAGCATAAATTAATCGCAGGCCAAAACCCTCTTATCACCATCTTTTGTGCGCAGCTAAAGAAGCAAACTTCGCTCCACCAGCCAAACTGGGCGCTGTTTGGGCTGAAATGAAGACGAAGCTTTTCTGGTACCAATCGTGTGCCCTGATCGTCACATACATCGCGTACGCGATTTACCACGTTGCGCGAAAGTCGTTCGCGAATACGAAGGCGACGATCATCGAAACGTGGGGTCCGCCGAACGTGACCAGCAATGAGACGGCGATCGAAGATGTTTATCGCTACAACTGGGCGTGGTCGAAACATCGGATGTGCACCAGCTCGGCGGAGTGCGCCTCCATGGCCGGTACGCTGGATACCATCTACGCGGTGAGCTATGCTGTTTCGATCTTTGCTTGGGGGCATATCGGCGACAGAGTTGACCCACGGATCGTCCTCACGATCGGCATGTTTGGTGGCGGATGGGCGCTTATCTTCTTTGGCTTCGTCTCCGAACAGCTCGAGCTCTACAGCTTTCCGTATCTGGCTTTCTTCTTCCTGCTGTACGGATGCTTTCAGGTAACGTTACCAAAGTTGCCAGTTTTTTGACAGTTTGCATCTTGCCTTGTTACAAAACTTTTATTTGCTACTTTTAAAAACTAATTTTAAATGAATAATTTGTAGAACTGTAATTTAGTTCTAAATAGTTCATTAATTTCAACATTGAATTTCATTTAAACATTAATTGCAACCTTAGTTTCAATACTGAATTTGATTAATTTTAATTTCATTAATTTCAATATTGAATTTACTGGGGTTTTGGTTTTGTATTTCATTTTGCTTATGCTTTGTTTTTTAGTTTTCGCTTTTTTGCAAAATTTTAAAATGAGCTACAACTAGACGCTCAATAAATTAAAACGCGTGATTAGAACATAATTTGTTTTGACGCAAAAAAATTTTTCTTTAACGATTTCTAAACATTACGTACGATTTTGTAGGCAACTGGATGGCCAAACGTTGTTCACATCGTCAGCAACTGGGTCGGCCGTTCCCGACGCGGGGTCGTGATGGGCATCTGGGGCTCGTGCGTCCAGACGGGCAACATCGCCGGCGGCATGATCGCCGGCGCTCTTCTCTACAACGGCTATGAGTACGTCTATCTCTCGAACGCCGCGCTTCTCTGGTCGGCGATGCCTCTCACCTTCTTCGGCATCGTCACGTGGCCGCGTCAGGTTGACCTTGAGCCACCAAGCGAGCACGTTCACTCGATTCTCGACGTCGGTGATCGCCGGAAAGAACTAGCTGAAAGCTCCTCTCGAAATCCCTCCTCGGCGGACTTGGTGGACACAGAGAAATCCTTTCGACCCGAACGCCTTCACTCGATCGATTCTCTGATCTCCGACGCGTCGAGGGTGAAAATCCCGAGCGATTCGTCCGAGATGAAAAAAATCGCCGACGCCGATAAGCCTCTCAGCTTTATTCAAGCTGTTCTCCTTCCTGGCGTTCTTCCGTCTTCGTTCGCGCTTTTGTTCGTCAAGCTAGTTGACTACTCGTTCTTCTTCTGGCTCGCATTCTACCTGACCGACGTGTTCCACTGGAAAGCCCAAGTTGGAACGCAGATGTCGACGGCGTACGATTGGGGTGGCCTTTTTGGTGGGATAATCTTCGGGCTGCTAAGTGACCTTCTGGGTGTTCGTTCGCCGGTGCTCACCGTGATGCTGATCATCGCTTCGGCGATTCTCTATGGATTCTCAACGCTGACAGGGGCGAGCGCTGTTTCAACGGCTGTCACGTTGATGTTCTTTGGCGGCTTTTGCGTCTCGGGTGCGTCGAACATGATTACCGGCGCGGTTAGTGCCGATCTCGGGCGCCAGAAAGCGGTTCAGGGAAAGAGTAAGAAGGCGCTGTCAACAGTTACTGGGATAATCGATGGAACTGGTAAGAAAACGTTCACGTTGAAAATAGAACAAATATAAGATAAAATGCTCAGAAAATATAAAAAATGTGTATATTTTCTCTAATTTTTTAATTTTTTAGTTTTCGTTTTTCAACTTTTTTTGATAATTTTATTTTCGTAATAACTTTTCACGAGTATTTTCGTTGATTTTAAAACCGCTTGAAACTGTAGGAAGTTTCGGCGCAGCACTTGGTCCCATCTACGTACCAACGGTCGCGTATTATTCCTCGTGGAAAATCCTCTATCTCAGCTTTGTCGTGTTTCTGCTCGTCGCTGCTCTCTGCTTACTTCCGGTCACAATTCGTGAAAGTCGCGAATTCTGGCGCAAATTTCAGCGCCTTCGTGGTCATATTGGTAAGGGTGATTTGAGCTGGCGAGAGGTCTTTTTCGGAGAGGAAAACAGACAATCCTCTAACGACGGTGCTATGATTTCACCAACGCCAACCGCCGTACCCAAGAATGAAAACTTGAGTAACTATTATGGTAGCATTGGCGCGTCACCAACAGATGCTGAAGTGTGAAGAAAATTGCGACTGTAGGACTGCGTATTTCGTAAACAAAAGTGCACTGTTATATTGTCATGACGCCTCAATTTCTGACTTAAACTCACAAGTTCAACGCTTGTAAACAATTTGCTGTCAAAATCGACGAGTCTTTGATTTGCCAATTTTTTAAACCACGTGGACCCCTTCGGAGCAAACCCGTTGCAACCCAAGGTGAAAAAATCATGTAGACATAGACGCTTTCGCTTCACTGCTAGAACAGAACTTGTGTTGTGTTAATGCTTGCTATTTGTGATACCCAAGTCACACGCCAGGGCAACAACGATATTTCCCTGAAAACTCTAAAGCCACACCGTGCTTTGCCATGCTGTATCAGAAACGTATTTCAGCATGCTAGATTTAGACTTAAATACGGTGCATGCATCGCATACAAAATCAAACAAAAGTATCCGCCTTTTACACTTATCCATCCAACATCAACGACCTCGATTTGCGCTTATTCAGCACGTCCGAGTTCAAGATTGACACCTACTCGACTTTCTTGTGCCTCCTGAAACGCTTTCCACCAATCCTCGCTAAATTTCTTAGGATTCGGCTCAACATTCGCTCTTCCATCGTTGAAGAAGAGTAGCCAACCGATAGCCGGTCGGACAGCCTTCGTCAACGGATCTTGGCTGCATCCGACGAAGCCGCCGCAGATGGTCATCTCGTACTCTTTTCCATCCTTCGCGTTGTCGACGATTTTGAAAGGCGTTTTCGTCAGCGCGAACTTGTCGTAGTTCCCGTGAAGGTCGTAGCGCTGCCTCGATGCGCCGGTCTGCAGGAAGTCCGTTATCCACCCGTTCATCGCCAGCGGTGACGCCCCCGAACCGTTCTCCTTTTTCAACGATACCATCTTTCGCCAAAATTCAACGTCGACCGACCCACTTTTCGAGTCAAGAATTTTACCCATATGGGTGAGGACATGGTCAATGTAACCATCCAAACTGGACCCATCGTTCCAACCAAACTGCGACCGAACTGGATCTCCACCCAAAAGTGGTCTCAGCTTTTTCAAACGCAGGATGATTGACTCGTAATCTTCAACCCTGCCCTCCAGGGTGACCTCGGGAATGCCGCACATCGTCATGCACGTGTAGTTGAAATAGTTTTTCATCATCTCCATCAGCGTGATGTTCATTACCGCTTTCTCGGCGGCGCCGGTCGTCGAGAACGGTTCGGTCATGATCGTCGAGATGTCGGTCTTTGTCTCGTCGGCGATCATTTGGCAGATGGTTTGGACAAACCCGTTCCAGTGCTTCTTGTCTTTCATCAGCTCGTCGACAGGACGTGGTGTCGTCAGAACGACGAGCTCCATCTTGCCTTCGTGATCGACGAAAGTTTTGCGATACTTTTCGGAAATTTTCTCGTTGTTTCCAAAGAAGTCGGCGACAGTGAGGGAGATGAGAAGCCAGAGATCGTCCGGCGATAGAACGAGGGGCAGATGAAGATTGTAGGCTGTAATGACGGCGTCGATGAATCCGTTTCTGATTCGCGATTCCGTGTTGACGAGATCGTTGTTGGCATATCCTGTCTAAAATGACACGTAATTTTGACAAGCCTTTTTTGTTGGCGCAATAGTGTGTTTACTTCAAAACGACGTTTGTCACCCGACATTGCCTTCGAGTCCTGAAGGACAGCAGCAACGTTCGAGAGAACTTCAGTTTTAAAGGTCTTGTTGCCTTTTTTGACCGGCGCAACACGAAACGTTGACATTTTTGTAAGTATTAAAGCAGTATTATAATAGAGCCAAATTGAAATCAACTTCTGAAATAGAAGGAAATGCGACAGAAATTGAAATCGAGGGAATATTGGAAAGCTTCAGTTACTGCTGCAACTTTATACGTAAAAGCCAGAGTACGACAGACGCACGTACACCGACGCAACATTACGTTTTTCGTCCTAACAACGTCTTCTTTCACGTGTCACAATTATAAACGCGACGAGCTTCGGAGGCAGAAATATTTGTCAGTAGTTTCGACGCACGTCGCCTCTGACGAAACGTCAAAACGCAACTTGAACATACGTTGCGGCGGTCGCGACAATTGCATGTGCACATAAACGTGAGTCAGAACTATTGACTTGCCATAGCGACTGCGCAACAACTAATCTCATGGTTTTATTGCATCCGACAAGCGCGCGTAGTGAGCAACAAAAGGATGCAACCTGGTCAAAATTGAAATTATGCCCATCTATCTTCCGTTTACCTGTATGCCCTCGCGGGCAATAGTGAGCGGATGATGTGAGCAAGAGCAGACAATAGTAAGAATATTGCGAAACTTGCTGGTGGTAGCCCGTAGGTACCACGTATGTGGAGCCCATTGCGATGACCTTTGTATGTCCGTCTTTCTGACTGTCTGTAAGTAAATTGTCATGAGCTGCGTGTGACCGATCGAGACGCGGTTTTTGCGTCATGGTACCGTAGTCCCGCCCCTCGAACCAGTTTAAATATGAACACTGGGAGCCTAATATTGAAGGCAGGGGAACGGTTTGAAACCGGTTTCATGCGTTAAATTTGCTGCATAAATGCAACATTCGGATGATTCGTCTTTTGCGCGCTCTTCGTTGTGCGCAAATGCGAAAAAACAGTCGAGCCCCAGCAGCGGGGTGAAAACCCGTCGTGTTGCTGTTTCAGCTGGCGTTGTGAGTAATTCGTTGCACTGTGTACTCTGTTTCAATCCAAAACTCTTTAACGCTCTCAGAGCGTGAAAGTTCCGAAGCTCTTTGAGAATGTGGCTACATAATAATGCCTATTCAGAGTTGCTAAAAAATTTCAAAAATATTTCCTGAACCTGGAGTGTGTTTTCTACGTGTTAGCGGACCATGGATCGGCACGTCCGACTTGTAAATTTTGTGTTTATTTTCAGAAACAAAAACATACTACGTATAAATTGTGCAAAACGCTCTCAATTATTTTCAAAAGCAGTCTTATAATTGGATTCGTCCATTTTCTTTGACGTACCCAATACTTCCGTTTGCAGATAACGCCCGCTTCTTGCACGTTCAAATCGAGAGAAAACTTCTCGTTGACGACACTGTCACACTCAAACAGAAACGCACTAGGCTTTAAGATTGTCGAATCGGTCGCGTCGACTCTGTTCGAGTTGGACAAAGCTGACAAACGCCAAGGAAATCATGACGACAACGAAAACGGAGTTGTATGTGTGTACGCTTAGGTACATTTATTTACACACGACTGAAAAAAAAATGTTTTTTTCTTGCCTAAGGGTTGTACATTGTTGTGTGAAAAATGTCACTGATCAAGAATTTTTCTCGGACCCTCGTTTCAAAATACAACTTATCACCCGATGTAGTGCCTTTCCACTGATGTTCGGAATTCTGATTTCGATTTGAAGAATTCGGACCACTTTTTCAATTCCGATTCCAAATTTTTTGGCTCAAAATGCGTCTGAATCGAAATTGCAACACCGCAGCTAAATTTTGAGCTATTTTTGCGTAATTCTATGATTTTTCCAAAAAATTTTTGACTTAATTTTTTGTCTCAAAATTTTTCAACTGAACCTTTCAAACCAATCAATGCGTGACAATAGCGCTCTACAACACGTGATGGAGTAAATAACAAGCTGGACGTGCCGATCCGTAGTCCCACTTAAACATCGCAAAATTCACAATTTCTAGTGCACACCGATTTGCAAACTCGAAAGGTTTCTTCTGAAACGTATTGTGTAATGTGACCTTTCAAAGAACGTCGATTTAACCTCGGAATAGCTTTATTCGCTCCCGTTCAACTGACAAAAATACATGACAGGTTTAGGGTCCAAACCAGGAATCGAACCTTCCACCTTCTGGGTGCCTGAATCCACATCGTGTCATGACGTTACAGGACAAACTTCAGCCAAATCCGTCAAGCCTTTCTTGAGTTATATTCAAAACAGTTTGAAAATTTGTGCCAGTGGGCCTCAAACTACCGATGACAACAAATTTTATTGCACATTTTTTCGACATTTGTGCAACTAATTTTTAGACAAAGAGAAAGGAAAGTGCACTAGCGCTTGAAACCTTTCTGCAATGTTGTGAGTAAGCTGTCACCAAGCTGCCGGAAAAATTATAACAATTTTTTTTTTATTTTTCAAAAATAAATCCAGCAAATTTCCCAAGGAACCAGCTCTAATGCAAGCAAAAACTGCACTTAATGAGCTGGCATGATGTTTGGAAAAGATCCCGGCTGCTACCGTTTTCTCAATGGCTGAAACAGAATTTCGCGGACTGCGTGCACATAACGATGAACGTGCGTGCGCACGATGAATCTGCGCTTGCCGCAGCCAACTTCTACAGAGAAACAAATTTCAAACCGGTGTCCTGCGTAGAATGTTGAACCAAAGGTTTTCATTTTCGAATTTCATGAAAGCGGTGAATGCAGAGTACCGCACAAAATCGCGTTTCAATCGATTGCTTCTGGCTCGAGATCGAGGCTTGAAAGTAAATTTAGTAATTAAATTTACGCAGGAAAGCAACTTTGAGACGCTCCTCTGTCTCCAGTATCCCCCCCCAAAATCCATCTTTAAAATCATAGTTACTGTTGACCAAAGATATCTTACGCAAAAAACTGCGTCTCAATCGGCTGCTCTTACCTCAAGATAATTTTTCCAGACACTCACTCACTTAGATGAACAGAGACCATCGCAATAGTCTCCACTTACGTGTAAGCGGGACTAATAATTCATAAGTGGACGGTCTACTAGACCAATTCCAATTTTAATTTCGATTCCGCAGAATTCCTATTCCGACAAATTTTTAAGCAATTCCAATTCCGAAATGGAAAAAAATCATGATTCCACTTGGTGTCTTTGTCAACATGCATAGCAAATTTGGTTCTACCGGCATCGTTTTAAAAGTAAAATTCTATCAGGCGCATCACACATGCTGATGGTACAATACAAAAACTATGATCGGGTGGACTAAATAAGTCCGGCTTATGACGTGCTCCAAAGCGTTTCACCACATATGTAAAATAAAACAATGTCTGACTCAGAATGTGTCGATTCTGGCGAACTATCACCGCGCAACAGAAACGAACTTGAAAATGAACGGAAGCATAGTACAAAACGTCACGTTACTTTGCATTTATTTGCAGCTCAACAGATGTATCGCAGCTAGCGACTTTAGTTTACTGCCATTTTTGGTCAAATTCCGGGATTTTTTTCTTCAAAAAAGGCAAATTTATTTTGCCATTTTTTCCTGCGCCAATTTCGAGCTAAAAGTGCTTGAAAACGCGATTCTCGTGGCACAATGGTACGTGCAGCATGCACGTTATGGTTTGCACAGAAAAATGAAGCTAAGTATCACCTGAAATTAATGTTGATTTTCAATTTCACTCTTTATTATTTTTGTTCAAAAATTATTAAATTATTAGTTTTTCCCCGATTTCTGTTTACAAACGGCAAATTCCACCATGTTTTCCGCAATTTTTTTAAAGGCCCAATTGCGTGATTTCCCGCCATTTTTCCGCGATTCCGAAAAAGTGGTAAAATAAATCTCTATGAAGCCGAAACCCCATCTCAGAAAACATACGAATATAAACACGAAACTGGTAATGAATTCGCAAGTGAAGCTAGGGAAGCGCGAGTCAAAATGGTGTGAACTCTCTAGAACGAAAATCGACGGGTCCGAATCGACTACTGACCATAGCGACTACGAAGGGGGACAAAAACCAGCGAGTGTATCGTGACCCATTGGTTAGTGTTCAACATGTTCCCCAGTAATGGAAACCCACTGAACAATTTTTATTGCCCCCCTCGAGTCACAATTGCTTTGCAGCGAGAGAAACCTACTACTGGCATATAATCAAAGTATCAATCGGAACGAAAGAGGCAAATACTTGTGCTGCAGCTGCGTAAACGTAAACAAGCCTAGTGCATTGGATATTCATTCTTTTAAAGACAACTGTCACCCTTCTCAACGTTATTGCAGCTCCCTTCTGTGATCTTCTGCGAAGTGCTTTCTCGCCAAATTTTCGACAATTATTTTGACGTCAGCTAGCTAGCTATTTGCGCTCCAAGTCGGTTGACCTTAGCCATTGTTTATTGGCCAAAATGTTTTGTACACTACAGAGCATGCAGTTGGACGCTTTCGCGAGACAACGGCTTGTTCTTCTGTTCTGACAGCCTCGGCATAGAAAGTATCATGTATCATTTTTTTACATTTTCAGCCCTGTCGATTGACGTTAGTGTTAAAATACAGGTCCACATTTAAGTGAACAATTCACTAAAGTGCTAAAATACAGATATGTGATTTTTATTATCGGTGGTCCACTGGCATCAACTTTATTCGCTTATTTTTAGTTATAACTCGAACCACATTGACAGAGTTGACTCAAATTTGGCTCACACCTTGCTTATCATATGCCAATTTTTCAATTGTTTCGTTTCTTTTTGTTTTTTTTCCATTTATTTTTGTTTTATTTTGTTTTTCGGCAAAATAATTGTTTTTCTTTCCTTTTTTAGCTAGATTTCCTGTCATTTTCGCAGGAATTTTTTCACGAATGCGCGTTAGTATGCGAAAAGGTTTGAAAATCTTGAAAAGTGTTGAATTTTTTACTCAAAAAATAGCCAGCATGTATTTTTCGCAAAAACGGCTCACCTTAACTTGAGATCTTGTTCAAAGTCATGGAAAAAAAAGAAAAACAGTTTTGTGTTGTTTTTGGCGGATTATGAAATTTTTTTTGTTTTCGGGGCAATACAAAAATTTTGTTTTGCTCAAAAACTGCTTTTATAGCAAAAACGGTTACTCCTATTTCGGAATGAGAATCGGAATAGGAATTGACAAAAAATTAGTTTGAATCTGAATTTAAAAGCCAGCGAAAACAAGAACCCAAAAAATTTGCATATATTTGCGTCAATAAAAATATCGTGAAAGTTTTTGGGGTCACGAAATGTCGAGTAGTATTATGAGTTACGCAGATTTAAAAACTCTTTGAGTAATGTTTGATAAAATAATGAAATTTTACAGAAATTTTCTAAAAAATAGTGCAAATTTTCACACATTTTGATATGTTGCCCAATGCCGATTCCGTGTGTTTTGTGACTGAACTTTCGGAATCGTAATTGGTTTGCCAAAATGATCGGAATTCCGGAAAATCAGAATCGGAATTCTTCGCGATTCCTCCTGCTAACAGAGCAAAGTCAACGCACGCGAAAAGCATCGCGTGTCTCATATGTTTCAAAAGAAATGAAAAATGAAATTCAGTTGTTCTGCTTTAGGGAAACGCTAATGGTTTGGAGACAAATTGCTGTGGACCATTGCAACTCGGATAGTGAGAATTAAATGCAAAAGCATGACGTTGTTTTCATTGCGGCTATGATTGTTTCTGCTTCAGCATTTTACTTTCTTTCTCCCGCTGTTATTGGCTTTTATTGGTCTCCAAGAAAATTTCACACGCCGCGTGAATATCGACTGGGCTCCAGCGTTGGGGTGTTAACGTGACTGTATTGCAGGAATCGGCGGGTACGGAAATTATACCGGGTACAGCCGAAAGTCCCGGTAAAGGTGGGTACAGTACGTGTACGGGAAACCGCCAATCTGCACGTGTGTTTTAGACATAGGATATACTAAAATAGCACCATTTTGATAGACAATGTTTTGACTATAGGAGCAAAATTAGCCACATTTTATTTTCTGAATTTGGAATATAAATATGATCAATAAATCGTGCGTCGAGTTTTGGGTTTTCATCGAAAAAATCGAAAAAGGTTTAGCACCCATGAAAAAGGAAGACTTTGGTTTTTTTGCGTATTGGGTTCACGGTTTCGTTTGTAACCGTACCCGTTCATTTTTTGCAAGAACCCTGGCACGGATGTGGATACAGTCAAAAACCCGAGTACAAATCGTGGACCCGGTACGTACGCGCCGATTTTTACTCATTGTTTTGATAATGACTAAATGTAGTTTGAAAAGAAAAATTTTAATTTCGCATCTGCAAGAAGGCTTTTCTGAAATGTTTTACCATAGAGCTAATGTGAAGCTAGTTGCCTGACCATGCCGCAGTCTGTTCCTTGGTACGTTCCATCCCTAGCACACGATTGTCGCAACGTCACAGGAGATAGTGCATCAAGCAGCGAAACTGTTTTGCCCTACGGCTGTCTCACTGTTTGGTGGACCCCGTCAATGGGCGTCGGCAATCTCATGTTCCAGTACGCGACGATGCTCGGACTTGCAGCGAAGTACCAACTGCAGCCCGTCATCGAATATCAGCCATGCTATCCGCTTCTGAACGCGTTTGCACTGAGCAGCGTCCGTATGATTCAAAATCTGCCGTCGGAAACTTGGTCCAAACTTGGCGAGGAACATTGTTGTTGCTGCTATCGGCCTCATTTCTATGCCTCGCTGGAAAATGCCGTCTCCCTTCGCGTCAATTATAAGCTCTCGGGCTACCTACAGAGCTTCAAGTACTTTGAGCATGTTCGCACCAGGTTGTTTGAAAGAGACTTCAAGTTCACATTGCGCGTCGAAGCGGCAAGAAAACGGGAACGAGCACTAAGAAGTAGCTGCCGAAGGTACGCGTATGCTACCGCAAGAAGGCCGACTCGTCAAATTATTACCCAACATGAATGCATTCTCGTCGGCGTTCATATTCGTCGTAATGACATAGTGTCGGAGAAACTCAAACAGTTTGGCTTCATCACAGTAAGCGAAGATTACATCATCGACGCAATGCGCTATGTTTTGAGGAAATTTCCACAAAACGAAATTATTTTTTATGTAATTGGTAATGATTATGAATGGAATCGGCGCATCGACTTCAGTGGCATCGCTGCCGAAGAGGTTGCCGCATTGAACTCGACATTTAGCGTTATCGTTGGGCAAATGTCGCCTGCTGCCGAGCAGGATTTGAGTTTCTTCAGTCTTGGCTGTGATCACATGATCATATCAACGGGAACTTACTCGTGGTGGGCTGGCTACCTCAACGGTGGCATTGTTGTCTACCATCATCTCCAGGCAAAACCGAATAGCACACTTGGTCGTGAGTTTGTTAATGACGATTTCACTCCGGCTGGTTGGATTGGTCTCTGACATTTTTGGGACAAACTTCGAATGATGTCAAACTGAAATTCTTTGCTAGATATATCAGCGAGATCGTGTACTGGGTGAAGCCAAGGTTACCAGTAAGCTGAAAAATCGTCGTCACGTGAAGCTCGGTGTACTTATAAACAGTGGTATAAAACAGAATTTTTTGTGCCATTTCCGTGATTAACAGAAATATGTAAATAAAACGACGAATTTCGCTGAAATTTGGTATGTACAGAGCAGGCAAGCCGTGACGTCATTTTTGGAAATATTTAGGGTAAAACACAGTAACTTGCCCCGGATTGCAACTTTGACACTTCTTATAGCGCTACAAGTCGGCGCATACGCAACGTACATGAACAACAACTGGCGTTCGGAATTTCGATTCCGATTTTCAGAATTCCAAACGTTTTTTATTTCAACTTTGATTTCAAAAATTTGATCTCAAAATCAGTCCAAATCGGCATTGCTATGAAAACTTGCATTTCCATCAATTTTATTAGAATTTTTGCTCACTTTAGGCAAAATTACGGACAAGTGACTTCACCACCCATATCACGGTACCATGCTCTGCAAGAGCCCTAGCCAGAAAATGGCAGAAAACGCGTGAATTAAGTCTGCTTTTGAACTTATGCTAATTTTATTGTGAGTACTGTTGCTCGTTTGGCTTCAATTTTTGATACTCTTTAGCTAATTCCGATTCCAAAATCAGAAAATGTCAATGCCAAGCGCTAGCTGATGGCTAACCAAGATACTTCCTGAAAGTCCATTCAAAATTTTTGCCGGATTGTTTCGAGACTGGCTTCCTCTATTTCGAAAGAATGGCAACAAACCTCATTCTTGACTCAAAAATCGAAGTGATTTGACTTAACATTGGTTTTTGACTTGTCAGCTTTGTCCATTTTTTTGCCCTTGCATGAAAAGTAATCCACCGGCAATAGGCTTTAATGTACCAATCGCGTAGCTCAACCGATTTCGTATTGCTTGTGTTATTCGCTTTTGAAAAAAGTGTCAAAACTGCAACCGCTTTAACAACTTCCAATCAGCGGAACGCGAATCGCCACCGCGCGCTAGAGCAAACTAATCTGGACGACTAAGATAGCGCCTGAACGCTGCGACTATGACGCATTTTGTGTGTGAAGTCTTCCCACAGCGTCACACTGGTTTTTTTTTCAAAAGTGAGGCACGTTACCCTACCATAAATGCGCCAGTTTTCGCCGCGGCGAATATGTCATCAAAGTTGGAGGACCACAGTTTTTATGCACTGCACGAAAATGAACCAAGAGTTTAAAAGAATCTGCTGTGCTGCGAATTCAATTTACTCCAACTTAGTTTTTTGCACTTGAGGTCACGCGGCAACTGCAATAGTGATAAAGTATATGTTCGCAAACCTGCGCGGTCACTCAGTGAAGCGGAAACGTCTAGTGTAAAAAGTTGGCGAGCTGTTCGAGTCCCATCAACGAATGCCTGTCGTCGTGGTGTTTCTATTTCTAACTTTTACACCGTTTTGACTATTTTTTATTGCATCACGCAAGCGAGCGCAGCCGGCAATAAAAAATGCCTTATGTTCAAATGGCCGTTTTTTCAGCTTTCTCCCTCTCCTCTTTTCTCTCTCTTCCCTCACTTCTCGCCTTTTCCCCTTTTTTCACCTAAAAAAATCAAAAGTAAGCAGACGCCCAGATGATCATCACGTAGCGTGTCCTGCATCGAAATTGTGGAACACCTCAATGTTGCAGAGTGTTCCAGAGTTTTCCGCTGTATTCCAGAACACGACTCACAATTGCACGTTGTGGCTTTCTTTTTTTAAAGCCGGATGATTTTAGGCATTGCCGGTCCACATGTTTACAAACAGGCGATGTCATCGCTATTTTCGTTTTCATATAAGCTACGTTTAAAAAACCAACGGCTTTTTTGTTTGAAAATTATTTTATATCATCTCGTCAAGCTCAAGCACGGTCTTTGTAATTAAACATCGTTCAACATTGAATAAAAGTTTTACCTTTTTTACTTTCTGTGAAACCTTTTGTGAGTCTGTTATAATCTAGTGCAATGAGCACCTGAGTTCAGCTGCTATTTTATCGCTAGCCCCCTTTTTTAGCGTATTTCTACGAGTTTCAGCGCAACATGGTACCTTTCTTTTTCCCGACACTTCTTGGTTTACTTGCTCGATTACCAAACAATCTAAGCAATCCCACTTTTTTGACGTCTCAAGGGTCAGGAGCTCAAAGTCGAAGCAACATTAACGCAGCACGTTTGTGGAAGTCTTTGTCCTCTTGTGCGTGAGTTTTTTCTTCATAAAAGTGCCCCGTACCAGTAGACGTTGTTGCTACTGGAATATCAGGTTTGTCAGAAGACTTCGTCAATCCGGCTGCTTGCGCAAAAGCAGGCATAATTTGCAGCATTCCATATTCGTGTTTTGTTAAAAGTAAGCAACGATATTTTTTCACAGCTAGGTTTACAAAGCAAAGAATTTCTACTGCATTTAATAGGTTGGGGCGGCGGAAGAATGAGCTATAAAGAACTCATAAGCTTCGGAATTGATATCGATTATCAGTGCAAAAAAAGTTTGTGATAAGCCGACTTCAAACTTTGTTCGGATAAATGGCCGCTCAGTCAACTGAATTTCATAGTTCCGTTACCATGCTTATTCAAGTCTCCAAAAAACCGTTTGCGTAATGCTACGCAAACGACAATAACTCAAAATCCAAGTGGTGGCAGCGCTTTTTCGGTCAACCTCGGCAAGCAGCAACAGTCAGTGGCTGGCACCCTGAGCTTATCTGAAATGCATAAAACGGGTAACGCCTACTTATCGTGAAGTGAGCGCCTTAACTGTTTTGATGGAAACTTGCAGATGTACTAAAAGCAGTGACAACAGCGGCGTCTTTTCGGACCACACTTACGACGGTAATTCCAGGTACACTACTTGATATGCCAGCAACTCGATGAAAAGTCGAAAAAATACACCTTGCGAACTGCTGTAAGAAGTAGGAAGGCCTACGTCTCGACTGCGCGAAGGGCACGCGGAGAAGGACGAAAAACGTATTTTGGAAAAACTAGCAAATGGTGATATCGCAGGTATTGGAGCTATTTTTGCATTCTTCCTGGAGCCCAAAGGGCGCAAGCAAAAGGATAGCTAACTGTTCGAACAAAAATCTCCACCCTTCTTCCCTACTCATTTCCCCTCAAGAAATCGAAAGTTAGCGGGCGTGTAGAGGATCATGGTGCACTATGTTCCAGACGGTTTGGTAAAACACAATGGTGTTCCAGTTTGTTCCAGATGTTCCAGGCTATTCCAGAGCATATCGAAAAGTTACTTATGTGTATTTTTTCTTGGCGGACGTGGAGGAGGCGTTAGTACACGGTATCGCGTGTCGTGCGTTGTTTTTTTTTTGCTTTATG
The DNA here is from genome assembly GCA_034691745.1 of Prismatolaimus dolichurus. Taxonomy (NCBI): domain Eukaryota; kingdom Metazoa; phylum Nematoda; class Enoplea; order Triplonchida; family Prismatolaimidae; genus Prismatolaimus; species Prismatolaimus dolichurus. The sequence goes on from JAQGBB010000919.1 coordinate 15,009, forward strand.
ATAGGATGCCTTTTCGGCTTTGCCGAATTATTAGTTGAAATATGTGTACCGTACAATCGGCAACACGACATTGTAACTTCTGTGCCCTTTCTAGCTTACGGCTGTGTTGACAGACACAAGGTCTGCAGCCACTGGGCTATGATGACCCGTTGCCACATGCATTTAAGCTACATGCGAATTCTCTGTGCAAAATCGTGCGGAAATTGCAGTGACGTAAAAGACGTAAAGGCGACCAGGCCGAAGTGACCACTGTTGAGCGCTAGCATTTGCGGTTTGTTGTGAAATGCTCTGCATCCGAAACCACAGTTTCGCGTTTGTGTTAGGGATGCAAATCCGGGCGACGGGCGATAAGGCGACATTGAGCATAGACTGATGTCGCTCCGATTTTCGATTTTTGAGGAAAATATTTAATTGTAAACTAAAAGGTTTGTAATTTTTTTTCACTTTTCAAAATGTTCGAAAACATTTCCAAAAATTTTGTGAAATTTCTGGATTTTCTTGAAAAGGGTGTTGTGATATTTGTGGTCTTTTTCTTGATGATTGCTGCTAATTCTAAATATAGGCACTATAGGCAATATGGCATTGGTGTACCGAGAAAAACCGGGCGACCTGGCGACCCGGGCTACATGTCGCCCTGTCGCCCGTCGCGCGGATTATTTTTCTGTCGCCCGGATTCGCATCAGAGATGGTCATGCGCCGGGCCGGCCCATG
>JAQGBB010000920.1:0-15719 GCA_034691745.1 Prismatolaimus dolichurus
AAAAAATGTTCGGGCCGGGCTGAGGGTTGGAAAAAACACGTTCGGGCCGGGCCCGGAAAATGCAGGCCCGCGACCATCTTTGATCCCGGGTGCAATGAGATGAAAAACGATGCGCGGCTTTTATGTTTTGACTTTTTATTCAAAAAAGAGAAAGCTCACAACTCTTCATCGGTGGGAATTTCATCGACTTGATAAAATTTTGTCGACCGGAGTTTGACTTCTTTCACAGACCCATAGTCGATTCTGTCAACCGACTGGCACAGAATTTATATTCCACATCTGGGCGTTCCGCCTAAACATACTGTGCGGCGAATTTCGCGTTCGGCTGTATATTACGCTCGCGCATCTAAAAAATAGTTTCATGATTTTTAACTTTGTCGCTAGCGTTAGCTGAAACTGACTTTCTAAGCAAGCTAACGTATCTAACACGCTTTTTTCTTTCCGTTCTATCAATCCGTTGCTCTGTAAGAGCGACGAATCCAGGAGATGCATTTTTTCGACGATTTACGTGTTCGTGTGACCGATGAATATCAAGCCCGTGTGCGCATGGGTTATGTCTGAGACATTGAGATTCGGATTGTGTCTTGATATTGGAAGGCATCCGCAGCCAGCTAAATGTATTTGCACCAATTTATTTTTTTTTACATTTCGTTTTCTTACACTGTCACTGTAGCGACTGCATGGCCGACAGGTTTGTGAATGTATGCAGCTGTTTTTCTCGTCGCATTTGCAGATGTCCTGCTTTTTTGGTGACATTGCGTCTTCTTTGCTTTGATTGGGAGCTTGCAAACCTCTTGGTGGTGGACTTCACCGTGACCATGTTTGCGGGTTTTACTACAACTGTATTAGTAGTGTCGATGCAGTCCTTTGTAGTGTCACAGTCGTCGGCTGTGAGTGGTTCTTTGAGCTGACCGCGAATGCTGCTCGATTCACTGGCTGCCTCCATCGTAAATTTGTCAGTCTTGCTATCTTTGCGACGGCTTTCGTTCAGCGAGCAGATCAAGTTGAACCCGTTGTGCATATACGGTACGTTTTCACAATTGATGTGATGCGTCAAAGACTTGGCTTCTGAGTTCTGGATCGTACTTCGTCGGTGTATGGTGAAATCATTGCAGCAGTCAATGCTCTTCCGAGCAAAAGACTGAAACGGTATTGGCTTTGAAGGGTAGATTGCTGCGCAAGATATGTGGCCTGCTCGTGACGTAGGATCATGCGAGACTCTTCCTAAGCTGTCGACTTCACCAGGATTTCCTAGCACTTTGTCGATCTGTTATTAAACATTTTTTATATTATATTGTGTGTTTTCAGCTTACGCACACATTCGCGAAGTGCACGAGAAGGAGAAACGTTCAAGTGCGATCTCTGCCGGAAGGGCTTCTTCACGAATGCCGGACGCGACGAACGCACACGGGACAACGGCCGTTCGAGTGTGCCGTGTGCACGAATGCGTTCAGTTCAAGCAGAGTACACCAGCTGACGCATACGGGCGACAAGGTGTTCGAGTGCCACCGCTGCAAGGCGACGTTCTGCACGTCCATGTTTAGAGCAAGGACGGCGACGGAGAACGCTGCTTCGCCTGCCAGTACAAAGGATGCGCAAAGGCGTTCAAGAATGGTGCACAACAAGCGCAATCACGAGCGTGCAGTGCACATCCCGCCTCACCCCGCGAAAATGTCGAAAGTAAGCGGGCGGGTCCAGGAAAGTGTTCATAGTATTCCGTCGGTGTTCCAGATGTTCTGAACGTGTTCCAGCTAATGTTCTAGAAAAGCGTTCCAGGTAAAAAAATTCTAAAAAGTTTTTATTAGGCAGAAAATTTTTATTTTTTTGGCGGTTTTGTCAAAATTGGCTGAATTTAGAACGGTTTCCGATGTATCCAAAATTGTTTTTGTTTCAGCCAATCTTGAAGCCTGAGTTAGAGTGGCCAACGCCCACGTCCTGTCTCCCTCTCACCAGGTTTAACGATTTAGTGTCACATTACACGTAGACAGCTGATCTGAGTTTGCGTAGCCGTGTACACTGTTGACGTATCATATAGCCTTCTTCATCTCGTCGTTGCTTTCGGCGAATCGTTGTACAGACTGAGCAGATAGAGCGCACGGCGACATAAAAAGTTTTGCTATTATTCTGAAGTCACAATCAATCGAACGAGCGACATGAGGTGCTTCTTCGCTCTTTGACGCAACGATGGCTTCTTCATTAGCATTTTCCTTTCGGAATTATAGGTGACTTTCAAATTGTAGACGAAATTTTCGAAACTGGTAAAGCTTTTTTCTGATTTTTCTCGTTCTTTTCCAAACTGAACATGTGTTGTTTTTAAGATAGCGTTCATTATTTCACCGGATTTTGTTTCTGTAGGAGCATGCGGTGTTTCATCACATTGTTTATTTTTACATTTTTTGACGTGCTTGACATGCGTAACATTTGCGAAGCTTTGCCCGATAAGTTTTCGAACAAATTTTCGGTAAAACTTTTTATTTCTAACTTCAGATTGCCGACGATTCATTATTAGCTGTTGGCCATGTTGTTTCAACCACTTCTTGCAGTCTACTTTTTCGCCACTATTTGTGTCAAGGGTAAGCTTTATCGAGAGCTCTGCATATCGGCCGCGTAAAAATGTTTCTTCACTGATTATAGCCGAAGCGGATTCGGTGCTCACCCCCCTCACAACTGAGCCACCGTTTGTGCTGCAGCGAAACCGATGTCCGTTGAAGCTGGTCGCAGACTACAGCTTCTTCAAAAACGTCGGAAACTCGAGTGTAACTCAGACCGTGCGCTACCTGGTACGACAGGCATTAGGTGGTTCTTATCACATTCTGAACTCATACTCCAACGCTGTGGTGCGAATTTTCATTTTCTGGTTACTTTTCTTATCGAGTCTCTACTCTTTGCAGACTGACCTCATTGATCAGGTGAACGAGATTTTTGTGAACACGATCTGGCGGGATAGTGAGCTAGATGACGACGCGTTCACCGACATGGGATTCGTTATCCGCGAGATTTTGGTGTTCAAAGAAGTGTCGAACGTAAGCGATCACTATAACGGTGGAGACTTCGACGTGCCAGTTGCCGCAAAGGATCTGCTCACCGTAAGCATAATGAACATGAGCGGATTTATTTACCATTTACAACACAAAAATTCTGAGGACCATCGTTTCACAAATAGTAAAAACTAGGAAGCTCTGAGATGTAGCAAGTTTGAAAAATCGAAGTTTATCGTGCGATGCTGGGGTATTTTCCGACTTAGAATTTCACCGTTGGCGAAGGGAGTAAAAACGTTTGCCTTGTGCACCTGTTCACGTTTCGTCCGCTCTCCCCCGCGCCGCTGAACGGTCTCAGCTATATGGCGTCACCAAGGTTGTCGGTATCCGGTGGCATCTGCAGCATATTTTCAGGTGTGTTCGTTGAGAAAAGATGATAGCCTGGTGCATCATGCTAGCGATATTGCGTTGTGCAAAATATGATCGTTGCTCGTTTTAGGTTTATACGAACATGACAACGTCACGGTGCGATACAGAGCGGCGACTGACAACACTGGGTTGACCAGTTTTCGCAAAGTGGACGACGGAGTGATGACCATGCACGAAGCTGTAATTACAGTTGCGCACGGTAACTGTTATGTAGCAGCCGATGGCAGGCATATGCAAATCAAATGGCCTAAAATGCTCTTGGATTGGCAATGGCGGCTGTTTTTTAAAAGTTGACCGGCAAGAGCGAAACTCGTCTGTTCAAAATGAACAAAAACATCCGTGCTATTATATGAAATGTTCTGGAACAGCCTGGAACACTATGTGTTCCAATATTGGCAGCCGGCTGACACCAAAGAGCAGTACCAGCAGCACTAGGCAGCAGGCACCAAACACCTTATGTTCCGTTCTAGAACATTTCATTTAATATCACGGATGTGTTTTTTTTGTTCATTCTGGAAAGATGAATTTCGGTTTTTCTGGTCAACTTGCTGAGTACACGGTACATAGTGTACCAGAGACGTCTAGTTCTCTGGAACAGCGGAGAGGGAGAAGAGTGGGACTAATGTAGGAATAAAATCTGTCCAGTTTAGCTATTCTTTTTATAGCATTTTCGTGACGAGTGAGGTGATTGCAGACGTTGTTCTCGTTCTAGAGTTCGGACACAACTGGGGCGCGTGGCACGATCCTGAAACGCCAGAGTGCAGTCCGTCGTCGGCGAATGGCGGCAAGTTTCTTATGACTTCAGCGTCATCATTTGCGAACGCGTTTGAGTCAAATAAGCGGGTACGTTCGAAGAAAACATTGTGACAGTTGCTTCTTCGTTCGTATGTCGCAAATACGCAAAGCTTTGCAGAAATTCTCTCCGTGCAGTCTGCGTGCGATCAAGGCAGTGTTGATGAGCAAACACTTCCACTGTTTTGAAAGTACGATTAGAATCCGGTAATGGCTTTTTCGTAGCTTTAGCTACGCCGTGTACCCCTGTTTAGGGTCAACAATGAGCACTCTCTCATCGCTTTGAGAAGAATGGAGCACTACGTCTTGGGAATACTATAACTCTTTCATGTAAACTCGACAATGTGAAAGAAGAGGCAAACAGAAAATTATCTTTTTTTTTCGACTATTCTTACTGCGCTAGTACGTAGCATCCAGATTTCTTTTTTAGCATATCTGAAAATTTATAAGTCAGCAGAGAAAAATCGAAAGATTTTAAGTATGCCATTAAGTTAGAAGATTGACTATTAGACAAAATCGACCGCTGTCACTTTGCAGTTGAACTACGTCTACCTGCGCCTGCACCAGCTTAAGGTGCATTTCTAAGAAGAACGATAAACATTTTTCTTTTTGTTGCATTCTGCTGAAGGCTTGATCTTAGCTCTGTGTGGTTCGATCCTTTACCATAATTGTTTCCCCTGTGGCGACATCTGATGCTTTGGCGATGTAAGCATATGGCAACTGAAGAAGCGCAAAATATTGCGGGTACCGGCCGACGTCGAAATTAGAGATAAAACAATACGACTGTGATTTAAAAACTAATTTTGAAAATCTTTCACAGAGCAAGATATTTACAAACACAGAAAGCCAGCTTATCCGGCCCTCTTTCGCGGACACGGGTAGCTTGAACTCAGGTTGGTGATTCCAGCAAACCGAGATAATGTCGCAAATTTTGAAGGTACAAATGTTAATGTGAGAAAAAGCTCTTCAGCCGCTAAAGTAAATGGTGAAATCGTGAAATACGCCAAACCAAACTGTCAATGTCATCTGTTTTATGAATACGCCGAAATACAGTTCATTGCGAACAGCGAACGCACGTTTCACGCTCATTGCACGTGTATTAATAGACCCCAAGAAAACGTAAACCCACTTTACAATGGTGAGACTTCGAATACAGTTTATCCAGCTTGACTATATCGGCTTTGTGTTTCTGCGACGCTTTGGAAATTTTGATCAAAATGATGTCTGTGCCTAGGGGTAGAAAGCAGCGTTTGAGCAGTCCAAGCAGAAGCAAAGATTAGATAATGCTAATACGAAATTTGGAATTTGTGTAGCTTTTTCTTTGTGAAAACAAAGGGCAGAATGAAAGAACGATTTATTTTTGAAGTGACGCCATGTTTATGATTTATTTCCTTGTAAAAGCGACTGCATTTATCTTCAGTGTTGCGTATGCAGTTTCGCGATTTGCAGTCCGTGTTATACAAAGACGATTGCAGGCGGAAAATTTTCAATCGGTTCTGCTTGGCGCTTCAGCGGTCATTTCTGTTTGTAAACGACTTTTGCGTCATAGTGCGTGCATCCAGATTCCCCTAAGTATTGTTCCGGACGTTTATTTTTTGCTCCAAAGCCTCTTTTGGTTTCCTTTTTCAGTAAAACGACACAAAATATTATCCTTTTCCGCCTTATTTCAAGCCATCATATGCAACGCAATGCAAATTTCTTGTTAATAGCGAATTTTCACGAAACTGGCACTGACAGATTTCAAACACGTGGCTGCATTAGTCGAATACCCCAGCTTGAGTTATGCATGCAGGTCTGAGGAGCTTCTCTGGCGAGTCTTGTTATGTGGGCAACCTTTTGCACCCTTCAATAAAGGAAGAATTTCTTATGTGCTTGAGCATCGGTACTAACGCTAATCTGTACATTCCCGACTTGTTCAGAACGTTGAAGTTTCTGTTGTAGTACACGCACAATACAACGAAAAGCCTTTTGTATTTGCGCGTTTTTCACCTAATATGTGTCTATACGACTAGAACCTCTGCAACTGATTTGCGTGTGGTGCAAATAGCTTTCTTTTGCTGAAAACAAACAATACTCCTACTGAGGCTCTAATGACGCATACAATGCGCTTTCCACAGGTCCATATAGTGCAGCTGAAACGTGTACACGCTTTCAGAAATGTCTGTCATCAGTGCGTGAATGAATCTTGATTGATTCTGTGACACCCCTGAATTTTGTGCCTAAACACCGATTGATGTGAAGATGGCTTATAGATTGTTGTCTAGACTTGTTTATTCGATCTCGATGAAAACCCTTCAGTCACGTGACTTGTATGCCAGCTGTATGCTAGGATGCGAGATTCAATGAAATATTACTCGTTCATCTAACATGGCACATCACTAAACGTTGTTATCACATAGCTAAATATGATTCAGCCCGAGCTGGGTACGGATTCTAATCGAAATATTATGCGCGGGTTAATATGCACAACGCCATAATCTAATCTGTTCATTAATACAGTAGTCACGTGACTACTAGATTTTCTCTACTAAGCACACTTGCAAGTCTCATCTTTACACAGAAGCGAACATGAACGGATCTCGTTCCTATGTCGCTTTGTTATTTTTTCTCTTTTGTTACGAGCTCCACAGCTCGCGCGGTCTACCGTTTCGAGAGCTCAACGTCGTACCGAACGCTCTGGTCGAAGCGAAACGAGGCTATTTGGGTAGGTACAAAAACAGTGACCGAAAAGGTTATCGAAGAATGAGTCGCTCGATGGGGCGAAATATGCTGAAGTTTCGTATTGCCAGCATTTTTAGTCTGCTTGTTTTTAGGAAAGACCGCATTCTGCCTCTTGCATTTTTGCGAAGACTGGCGCCTGAAGCAAACGAAATCCGAGAAGCCCTCACTGTGGCAAAAACTCAGCAAGCCGCGTCGGGTGCAGAAAATTGAACCAAACCACCGGCTGCTGTTGCTAGCTGGACATCTTGTACAAATTCCAATCATTAGCTAACTACGAGAGTGAATCAAAAGTTCTTAAAATTCTACCGAGTAAGTATATAAAACAAGAGCGCTGACAGGTTTTGTCTCTCAGTGTACATGAACGAATACCTCAGTGGTCGAGCGAGTAATCACTTCCAAACAGTAGAAACAAACACTTAGAAAACATTAGTTCGAACTGCTAATAAACGCATGTCAGCCGGTCATGTGCTTGCGCACTTTTAGCGGGACACGTGGGCGAGCGCGCACGCGAAGCCAACACCAAAATAGCTCAAATGCGCTTTCGCGGGTTTCCTTCCTTCGAACTTTGTCGTCACATGCGCGCGCATTGTTTCTCTAATTACGCGAATAAAAGGCGTATTCGCGCGGAGAAGCACATCATGAGACGAAAGCGTTCGACAAGGTTTCGGATTCGTTTTATACGAACGGCAAAGAACGTAACATTCAGTTCCTTCTACAAGCAGCTGAAAATGGTTGCTGTGATGACCAATACGTTCTTGCTATTAGTTTGCGTGTTCGCATTTGACGCTTGGCGACCTATCGGCGCTGGTCGTTTGAACTTGGAGGACGTTTTGAGCAAGACGTCGTTGAGCAAGAGCCACAGGCGCTACTGGCTTTGTCCGCCGCTTGTGTGCGACTTCAATGTGCTGAACGGGAACGTTCAAAAGAAGGTGCAGCTCGATTGGGCCCAACAGCGACGCGAAAAACTGGACGAAGAAGAACAAAGAAGCAAGCTTTATTACATTGATGGAAGTACGCTTGTAGCTATTCGCTGACTTCATAAGTTTGACTGCAGCGTTGGCAAGCCGATTACGAGATTTATATGCCTGCTGACTCAGTTTCTTTAGTTTGCTAGGCTGAGATATCGGGATTGCGTGAAGTCAATATAATTGAAAATGTTTGTCTGCGTATGTGATCTACAAAAAAAGATTAACGTTTCACCTGTTTTCTTTGTGGATCGTGGCGGTGATATATTGACAGAGTTTGCTTCACCATGTTTGAAAGACAGAATTCTAACGTGCCCACCGACAAAACATTGCACATGATGAAGACGGACGCTCGCTGGCGTCGGCAGCTGACGCGTCGACTGCTGCTGTAGAGCGGTGGCGACACGTGGGCCTTCTCGCTGCGACATATGTTGTGTCATCGAGGAGGGAGACCCGGGTCAGAAAGTGGTAGTGTATATATTGTCAATTACGAGACGTCGAGAAAATGGCTTTTAACTTGGTTCATCCGCCGTATGTTTTCAGCGATCCGTCGTTCACCCTCGCCACTGACGTTCTCGATTTCGAGAATTACAAGCTGCCCTCTAGCCTGACGCTGGAAGTGCGACAAAAACATTGAGTTGCCAAATCGGTGCAGTTTGCTGCCGTTCGCAGATGTTGAGATGCTAAATTCAATGAATGTTTATTTTTAAAATAACTGAATTTGAAGTGAATTTCGCGATCATGGATGAACACTCCCGATGTCTGCCTGCAACAAAAGAGGCTTCGTTCACAAACGCTGTATTTTTAGAGAAAATATGAAAGCTTTCCATTGCTACAGTATCTTCTTATTTTTCGGCGTGCGCTGTGAACTACTACAAACATCCAAGTCGTTACGATTTCAACGGCACGGAATTGCAGCTGCGGACACTGATCGAGCGTGGAATTGGACAAGCTCGTTATTTCTCAATCTTTTGATATCAAAAAGTTCAATCGAACGGGGCATAAAAAACGCAGCTGCTTGGGTAAAACGTAATTTAACAACATGATTTCCTGCAGCAGATTGTTGTATCGTGTTTTTCGGGAAAATTCACCTTCTGTCTCATGCACTTTTGCAGACTGGCACCCAAAGTGAGCAAAGACGGCAAAGCCGTCATGGTGGGAAAGACTTATTGCGGGCAAACCGCATCGAGCTCAGAAAGTGAAACCAAACCACAAGCTAACGGTACTCGCTGGCCAGTTTCTGCAAATTCCGATTCTCAATAAGACCTAAAAAAACACATTGCTATGCCGGGTCAACACGTGGTTTTTGCGTCATTCACTTCATGAAACTCCAGCTATGTAGCGTCTAGCGCTAGATGCTTTCGAGCGTACAGTCAGCTTCTCGGAACTATCTCGCTTCTGCGAACTCTCGAAGTTCGCGATGTATCGTCACGCCCGCAACAGCTAAGCTAACTGCGCGGTATCTGCGCTAACCGAGCAGCATGCTTGCATACGCAGTTTTTCTCTACACAGTAGCTCGCTTGCGTGCGTAACTATTATTAGCTGCAGTTCGTACTGTCCGCCTGCGAGTGCGTTCCTCGTATATATGCGCTGCTCGCAGGCTTAGCTTTCAGTCTTACGCTCTTACGTTCCTCTCGCCTCTAGCTGCATCCGTTTGCCCCGCCATCAGTTCGATAAACACATAAAAACCCCCAAACTCGTGTAGCCTCGTTACGCTACAAGCTACAGCTACGCAAACAGTAGCTTTGTGACTTAATTTCATTGTGCCGTGAAGAAGGAGCGATTTTTTGTTTAGAAGCAGCTACAAAAGTTTGTAATTAATAATTGTTTTTCGTAAAACAACGTGTGCTTTTCCGATAAAAAGCAGGCGGATCGGCGAAGTCGACCGACTCGCACCCGGGATATAATTCTTGTGGGGATCCCGCTGGCAGTTAAGTTCTTAAAAAAGAAAAGGTACAACTTTAGTCTTTCCGGCGCTGATCCGTTCGCCCCTTGCTCTGGTTTGCGAGAAGCATTGGCAGGTCGATCGTCTCGTGCTAATTACAAGTTGAAATCAAACGGCATCTCAGGGAAAATAACGTCGTCATCGCAAGCAAACGTGCCAATATTTGCCGCGCCGCCAACACGTTCGTGACCCATCAATGCGAAGGTAAAAAGTTCGATTTCGCCACTCGAGATAGAATTTCTTTTTCGTACTTTTCTCTTCGTGGTCTATGCAGCGTGCAGATGTGACATCGTTAATTACGGTTCGCGTAAAGGCGTTCAATAGTTGGTCTCAAGCAAAAAACGCGTAAAAAGGGGATGAAGCTTTAACAGGCCCATAAAGCACAGATGCGCGAAGTTGTGAAATAAGTTAAACGCGCTTCTCGCCGTGCTCATATGCACTCTCTCGTGGCTCCTACACTAGCGCAACCGGTATTAAGCGTCAAGAGCTTACGAGACCTGGAGGAGCTTATGGTGGCACTTTTGAAACGGCACACCAATAACTGTGGCAACTACTGCCTTTGCCCGCCGCTTCTCTGCAACATCGACGTCCTCAACGGAGGCGTTCAACGGAAGGTGCTTCGTTCAGCACAACAACGATGACTCCACGAAAAAAAGCAAGGACGAGGCTGGCGGGGGGAAGAGGAACAAGAGAATGATTGGAAGAAGGAGGGTGGCGCTTTAGACTTTGCGATTAAGAAGAAGTGATATAAAATGAACATCTAAATGTATGCACCAGCTTCAGTGGTTTCGATCTGCTGTCTAAGAATGCTCGTGAAGCGAATAAACATGTAATTTTGATATGCGTATTTTAAATAAGCGCAAATTTCATGTAATATTTTACAAAAGCTAAAATTTAACATTTTATTTCGCGGACGCATGATTACACTTGTATTTGAGCCGACAATTCAGGCATAAGCCTACCGTAAATTTTAGAGACAGTCTCAGGCATAATTGTCAACTTTGAGAGCGTCCACGTAAGAAAGTACAAGAAACTTCTTGCTGAGACGATAGAACTTCTCAAAACCAGACCGATGCAACCTACACACAGTTCTCTGCTGCTTCGCTTCGCTCATATGCAGAGAAACTGTTTGTGTTCTCCGTTCCTACTTCATTCTCACCACGAACGACTGTAGTGGTGCACACTTTTTACACTTGTTCAACAAAGCCAACAAAAATACGCTAAAAGCTGGAACGCCCACTGGCCAAGGATCGCGCCCCGCCACTTCTCGTGCCCATCTCGGTCATCGCATAAAAGTGGACAGATTATTATGCGCCACGCTCCTGCTGAGAACAACGGGCAACGACATATATAACGACGCTACCGTCGGGACGACCGCCGTTTTACTCGTCAGAAATTTTCGTCGATAGAATTTGTATAGGTCTAAACAGACAAACCACATCGCTTCAGCAACTTCTGCTCGCTCGGCTTCTTCGTGCGTCACCCATCCACCTCCAGCTGCGTTTCGACGCCTATCCGCTTATCGCTCACGCGGCACCTGTCCGCTCTATCGCAGACGACGCGATTTCGAACCGCTGGGCAACAGGCTGCACCACCTATCCGCTGCATCACTTATGCGGCACCTGTCCACTCATCACAAACGTGCCTCGCACGCGCACTGCGGCACCTATCAGCTGCCGGCAGCAACCTTCTGCGCAGGATGCACTGTAGCCTATCAGCTTCATTGTTGTTGTCTGTCGTCGAAGGTGGGTGAACACTTGAACATGAGGCGCAAAACTCAGACGTCGCTTTCCCTAGCTGAGAAACGTTGAATAACCATCCTAGCTTTCTCCTCTTTCGTCTCACGCAAGCTCCTCCCTCATCGTTTATCAAGTTGATTAGCCTAGCTGTCTGGAAGCTAAAAGCGACATCTCTCGTCTACGAGTAGAAACGACGCACACGAGACTCTACGAACACAATGCTTTAAAGATTAAATATTTCTGACGGAGAATCCGAATCCGTAAAGAAAAGTGCAAATTTCGAACGACAAGTACGTCAAAACCGTGGTGCAAGTTTTCGTAACCTCAAAAATTAGCACCTCAGTTCTGAGGTACTAATCGTCCAAAATTGGAACTTTTCTCAATGGATTCGGATTCTGCGTCAAAAAATCCACCGAATTGCTCTCCCGACCTTTGCCCAATGTGCATTCTAGTGCGAACACCAAACGGTCGAAAAAAGCGCGCTAAAGTTGGGCCCACTATTTGATAAGCGGGCATTCTCCAAAACGGACTTTTGTGCGACGTCACCTATCTGTGTTGCCCCATTCCGCTAATATCGGATTTTTCGCTGTGCGTCAAGTGGTTCGCGAGTTGTTGCCTGAAAACAAAAATCTGCCGGGTGGGTCCAATTTGACGCCTTCCTCTGTCAATCTACTCATACGTTGACTTCAGCGGCGATCCGGTCTCCATGAACATGGCGAAAGACTACGTCGCGTTCGACGCAGCGTTGAAGTCGTTTCAGATCGGTGTCGGTGCCAAGTTTTACCTAATCGATCATTGGCAAGCGCGATGCAACATGACAGCGAAGACGAGGTTCGTGTACTACGCCGACTGCGACATGCTACCGTATTATCTCGGATTTAAGCCAGTAGTACCCATGGCCAGTTTTGCACACGCGAGCCGCATGTTGCATAAGTTTTGATATGCGCTTCCAAAGATTTATTATAAGAAACATTGTAAAACCAGCCAGGGGTAAAACTGGCTTGAATCCGAGATAATACGGTACGTCACGCGAACGACTCTTGACTTGTGAAGTGAATTGACGAAGCGATCGTCTGCGTTGGTTATGACCCTCGGGCTCTCAATCTTTCCGATCCGCGGCTCGCTCAACATGCCGATGAGCTGTCGAACGTCGCAAATCTCGCACGACGAACAAATACGAGTACCGTCGAGCTGTTGAATCGTTTGTTGAAGCTCATCACGACGATCAGTTTGATTGAGCTGGGGCGCTTCGCTGATTACGAGCGGAAGATTCATGAGCTTCGGCGCGGTGATGACCTGCAGCAGCTACAAGACTGGCTGAGAGCCGAAGCGATTGACATTTCGGATCTTTCAAGGGAGGTGGGCATGTGGTTATGCAACTCGCTACGACTTCGTATCGACACAATCAAACGGGGAAATCTCAACTTGTCAGTGAACCCGTGCAAAAGAACAAGGATTTCATGGCTGGGCGTCATTCCGTTTGCGAACTTCGCTTCTTCTCTAACTACCCTCTGCGTTGACGCCGGCGGAAAGATCACGTTCGAGAGCATGTTCGATCGAGTGGTCGTAAGCTTCAATACGGACAATCTCTTTCCGAGCTTAACAGCTAACGGGAGCACCTACTACCGCCTAAGTTCGTACTTCGACTTCAGCGGCGACCCAGTCTCGACGGACGTGACGAAAGACTTTCTCATATTTCCGACCAATGGCTGCAAAGCGTTCGAGATCGGCGTTAGGGCGACGCTTCATCGAATCGATCGTTGGATCGCCCGATGCAACGCGACGGCAAAGACCAGATTTCTGTGCTACGCAGGCTGTGGAATGCTCATCAGCACGAACGTGAAGCTCGGCAAGTGTACGCTGCTCGCGTGGCGACATTTCGAAACGAGCAATGGAACGCTTTGTTTTGACATCTGGTCAATCAAAGAGCATGCCGAGAAGCGCCGACTTCTCAACATAAAACTGATTGAGAGCTGCTGGACATCGTGTCTCTTCCCGTGCGAGTACCGACAGACGACGTCGGCCCGGCGATCGACGAGTGCTACAAAGATTACCCTAACGTTACCACTGAGGAAGTATCGATCGAACTTAAACCGAAGCGATTCTCAGTCCCCGTCTTCGAAGAGCAGCACTACATCGTTGGCGTGTCGAATCTCTTTTCGCACATCGGCGGCACGTGTGGCATCTGGCTGGGCGTTGTTCTAATGAGAATTTGTCACGCTTTCTTATTTCCTCTCAAATTGCTGATTAAGCTTCTATCTCAGAAGAGACAGGCGAGAAAGGCAAAGACTCCAGCTTCAATTCAGCTAGACGAACATTTTTAAAGATGGACACGGCGGAAAAACTACTCGTGTCTGAAAAATACTAAAAATTGAGACAACTAATTTCGTTTTTTATGGAATAGATTCTGATGGGGACTGTCGTAATCGGTATTTGTCACATAAATTTGAAATTCGATGCCCTGAGAGCACGGCTACCAACGGGTATGCTGTTTGATTTGACACGTAAACGCTCGGCTGCTACAGACCAGCAGCACATTTCAATGCAGAAGACAAATTATTAGGAGATGTGTGCAAAACAGAAAAGGATATATCATGCAGCAACTTTAATCGATTTGCATTTCAAAGGTTCGTTCTGTCCCGCTCATAGCGCTATACTTATGAACAAACGCTTGAACGCTTTTGTCCGATAATCGTAAAACAAGAGACTGTAAATTTAGTAGAAGCCTCATAACGGTAGAGCAAGCTTGAAGGAGCTGCGCTGCATTCGTCAGAGGAAATCGAAGGCTTCCTACAGGTGACTGCCGTCAAAGGCTTGCAGTTTGTAAAGCACTCGGCGCACTGGACGGAGAGCATCGTTTAGCTCGTCCTGCTCGTTGGCGCCACCGCGCTCGCAATCCGCGATGTTCGCAAAGAGCATCAAGCGTTCGCTAACGAGGAGACATTCACGAGCATGACCGTGACGGGTCTTTAACGGCTAACGTTCGACGACGCGATCATCTGCGTCGGTTGCGATCTTCGTGCTCCAAGCCTTTCCGATCCGCTACTCACTCAACCCTCCGACGCGTCGAACGTTGTCGGCCTCGCCCGACAAGCTCACACAAGCAGTGTGGAGCTGATCAACCGCCTGCTAAAGCTGATCACGGCAATCAGCCTGATCGAGCAAGGACGAACGGCTACGAGAAGAAGCTTCGAGATCTCCAGCAAAGCGTCGACCTTCAACAGCTTCTCGATTGGCTACGCTTGCAAGGAGTTGACGTTCCCGACCTTTCGAGAGACGTTGGCAACTGGCTTTGCAACGCGGCGCGATTACAAATCGACACGATCAAACGAGGAAATCTGCTTTCGTTCGTGAACCCGTGCACGTTCGGAAAGATTTCCTGGCTCGGCGTCATCCCCTTCGCCAACTTGGCGACCACTGAAACGGCCGTCTGCGTTGACGTTGGCGGGAAGATCACGCTTGAGAGCAGGTTCGATCGAGTGGTCATCAGGTTCAACACCGCGAATCTTTTGGTGAACCTGCCCGTCGACCGCTGGCGACTACACGATCAATTCATACGTGGACTTTTCCGGCGATCCTGCTTCCACCGATATGACGAAAGACTACGTCACTTTGCCGGAAACGGGTTGCCTAGCGTTAAGGTAGGCGTTAGCGCTAGGCTACGCCTAATTTATCGATGGATCACCCGATGCAACGCAACGGCGAAGACGCGATTCTAGTGCTACGCCAACTGTGACGTGTTGCGCTACGCGAAAGACCAAAAAATTGTACAGCGGTTGCGTGGCGCTACCTCGGCCACAGCGTGACCAGATCCAAGGAGTTCAAAAGTGGAACACGTGTTAGAGATCCAACATCGGTCGGACGAAAAACTAGCAAGTCTGACGGCGTAGGCTTCAGTGAACATAAAAAATAAGAAATTCGGCGGCGAGCGAAGCGACACATCCCTATTCAAAACGTCATTACGTACTACGTACAGTGGGTTCACTATGATGGTTCGGAAAAATGGCTGTAACGGCGGGATATGTGGGACACCAGTTTTTGCATTAAGAAAAATTTTTTTTGATTCACAGTCGAAATTTTTGACCCCGGATTGTAGTTCGAAAAAATTTTGCGCTTAAACCCACCTTATTTCTGCATAAAAAGCATTTTG
>JAQGBB010000921.1:0-15715 GCA_034691745.1 Prismatolaimus dolichurus
ACCGCATTTTCCGTGTGTATCCATGCATTTTTCAAGATTAGTTACATTTTATTGTTTTGAAATGAAGTAAAAAATCACAAATCCGTTTATTTCTTTTGTTATTCGGCATCCTTTTCTTATATTTTATTTGCATATCGAAGCTGGTCTAGGCCTTGTGCAACAGTTCAACATTTTTCACACAATAGACTGTTAGGAAATTCGACGAGCCAGCAAGTTGAAAACCAGCAGATAGCGATGGCTTCTAAAGATCAAGCGAAAGGTACGCGATGTCTCAACTTTTTCTTCAACTATTGTTGTAACGTCTCCATCCGCTTTAGTCCCAACCGGTGCGAAGAAGAAGAAGCGACCAAAGAATCGCAACAAGCTCAACAAGCAACAGCAGGGAGAAAACAAACCGTAAGTTCTTTCTTTTTGTGACGACCACCAATTGTTTTCGCGTGTTACTTTGCGTTAGCAATGTTGATTTTTCTCGAGTTGAGGTTTATTTTTGCTGTTCTGAGCTATCCGTAAGCTGTTGACGTTATCTTATGTTTTCGTTACGGCTCGACGTTGACCATTTAAAATCACGCGCTAATTTCGTGCTGTGTATCGAATTACACATGTTCTCCAAAATTTAACCGTCTGTCCTCATGGTGGTGTTGTGTTCCGATGTGTCAAGCATTTTTGAACCTTTCCCGCTCTTTGTCGTCAGGCTGTGCAGAGACGGGCGGAAGGAACACGTAAATTAGTCGTGTTTACCCACCCCACCGTGTATGTATGCATAATACGGATGGTCGACGGCGGAGGGAGGAGAATCTCTCTGCGAGGCGAGGTTAGGATTGCAATGCGTGCGCGATTGCGTGTCTGCTCGATGAGGTGGAGTGAGTGGTTTTGGACGGCGCTGTCGACCCCGTCGGAGTGACACGTTTTTTTATTTTTCATGAACTCCGTCGTCGGTCGGTCTGATTTCTCGCGTTGTTCAATTACTTTCGTGAGTTTTGTGCTCGGCAAGCGAGCGAGATGGTCAGAATGTCGGCGATCGCTCGTTCGTCCGACGAGGTTGTTTGGTGAGTCTCACATTTTCGGGATAGAGTTACGCACAAAGCGGAAGGTGCTTTTCGTCTCGTGAAGCGAGGTAGTTTCATTGCATCGACGTTTTTTTCTTCGTTGCGTTTTTTACTTCGTTGCTTTTGCGCTCGTCGTCCAGATTTCTCGATTTTACGCCTTCAAGGTAAAATCCCTTTGAGATGACCGACATTTCGGCAGGTTCTGTGCGTGCTAGCGGTTTCGAGTTGAGTCCTCTTGACAGGAACTTGTTTTTCGTGTGTGCAATTGCGCGTTTTTTTGCTAATTTAACTTATTAGCTGCGGAAGGGGGAGTTTTCGCTATCGGCGATGCCAGCGGTGTGTTTTTAGGTATAGGAATTTCCGCATGCTAGTTTTATTTATCGTTGTTTCATGATTGCTCATCGCCCCCAGACGTGGTAGGCTGCGATCTCTGCTAGCATTCTCTAGCTAGACGGCTGAACAAACTACATAGTAGTAAGGGTGATTGATGTTATATAAGGTGTAGTACTGGCTTCTTCATTCCATGTCGGTCAATATGACTTGTGGTTCAAGGCTTGTGATATTAAGAGACCGGCTGTGATTTGGCACGTGACTCGTATTCATGGATGCTATTAGATCTCCGAGGAGACGAGCTTGGGATTCGGTTTGTGTTCGATGTTAGCTGCACGCATTGGAATGAGGAACCGTTCAGCTGTGCCGCCATTATGTGTTGCCCTCGAAAGGATCGATGCACTTTGTGTGGTGGATTATACGAATTTCCTCCGCTTTCAGTGCGTTTAGGTCCAGATATCTGACAGCTTATTGATGTCTGGGGGAGCCCCGCAATGATTGTCGTTGTGTTGCGCGTCGGGCGTGTCTCCGAAAGAACGTATCCGGCATACATCATTTGTAGTTAGCATACAATGTTACTTATTCCAGCTATTCTCCATCGGAAGGAAGGGTCGTGAATGAAAGATTTACGCGCGTTGTGCTCTCGTGTAGCTCTCGGGCTTGCAAGCACCTTCTCGAACAGCTAGTGTTCTCCGCCCCGAGTTCCCGCTTGCCTTCTTGCTTGCTGCAAGAAAGTTTTGAAGTAAGAGCGTAGTGCTGAAGGAGTGTAGGCTCAGCCGTCTAGCTTTGAAGAAACTTTCGTGCGCATTCTTTGGCTGAGCTAGCTCGACGTTCTAGCTATGCATGTACGCGGTGTGTGAGCCAAATCAATCTGTCAGGCGTGAGGCGGCAAGTCCGAGCTAGTTTTGGCTGTGCGGTCTCGTTTCCGGTCGGAAAATTTCGCTTTCTTGCTTACGTGTGCGAGGACCATCGATGGCGGAGCCTTTCTTTCTGCCGCCCGTGTGGCGCAGGAGAGGAAGGTCTTCGTCCTTGCAGGGCTAGCTAGCTGAGGAGAAGTTTTTCATGTGCTTAGTAGGAGGTTTGATTTCGTGTCGATCTCTTCGCTCGCTCGCGACGCTTGCGCGAAGGACCGGAAAGAATCGAATCGATATCGTCTTATAGTTTAGGCAGTGGCCAGCTAGCGCGGCGGCTTTCTTCGTTTAGTCAGCCGAGCAAGAAGGATGATAGCGTAGAGGCTAGCGGCTTGCATGTCTGCGCACGCAACGACGGCGTCTCTCAGCCGCAAGCGACGGCGGAGCCTCCCGCCCGTTTGGGCCCCGACAAATTGAGCTTTCTCCTTCGCCCGCCGATGTTCTCTCTCTCAGACGGACGGCTGCATCTTAGGAATGAGCGACTTGGCAGCTGCTGACGATGAGGCAGAAGACGCTGACTCTGTTGCTCGCGCCACGCGCTATGCGATCGTATCGAGCGATTATGACGTGTGCGCCAATCGGCGTGTAGTGTGTTTTTGTCGTCAGGAGTTGCTTCTGCTTCTTCTTTTTGCGAACATTTGAGGCTTGGCCTGTGTGCAGGAACAGGAAGCTGCTGAAGACGAGTGAATTGTTGCTTTTTTGACGCACACCAGCAGAGTGCGTGTAAATAGGAGAGCTTTTGGGCCGCTTTGTGTCGAGTGTTTTACGATGTAGTTCTCGTTCTGGTGAGCTAAAGCAGCGCGTTCGATGGCGACCACACTCCTTGCTGTGCGTGAGGTGAAATCGGAGATCTTCATCTTTCGTTTGCTCGAAATATTTTCACCGGTTGCGAGGAATTCGCTTGGCACTCTGCTTTGCCAACAAGCACGTTTGCGCCCGCCCGATTGGGATCGGCGGATAGCTCCTTTGCGGCTTTGCTTTTTTCTGGCCGACTCCCCTTTCTCGCCTCCTCCTTTTGCGTCGGCGAAAGGTTTTTTCTGAGACGCTCGGCGCACGTATTGTAAAGTCATATGTTGCACGATTCGGCGAAGCGTGAAGTTTTCTTCTCTAGTGCTGCAGCGTTCGTGTCTCGTTTGTCGTCCGTCTTCAAGTTGAAATCAAGCTGCCTGTTTTTTCCCTCGCTCGGTGCTATGTAACCGTCGTTTTAACGAGTGACTAGTTGGCCGAACGCACGCGTGCACAACGGGGACGCGAAGAGACAGAGAGATATGTTCATCGTCGACTATTCGTACTTCTCGACTGCGTTAGCTGCGTACGTTGCACTCACGCCGTTCGCGATGTTCCTCGTCAATCGATTCGCACAGTCGATGTGCAACTGGCTCTATTGTACCACGCAGTTGACCGGCGCGAACGTGCGTCGGCCTCGGAGGCGCCGCACGGGCGAGGGGTCGTCCGAGCGGGAGCTCGACGAGGACGAAGAGGAGGGACGCGATGAGGAGGAGGAGGACGATGAGGATCTTCTTGAAACGCCGAAGCCGTCGAATGGTTGCGTTCCTCGCGCCAGCAGTGTCGGAACGGCCAGCAGTGTGAGCGATTCGGAGGAGCCCGAGGCGGCCAGCGAGATGCCGTCGCCGATGGTCGCCACGGCGATGGACCCTTCGACTCCGGCTGCGCCGTTACTCCCGCGTGCCCTCGTCGGCGGGCGTCGCTCGTTCGAGAGCGATCGTGCCGACTCGATGCCCCGATCGTTGTCGCTTTCGCTTGCACTCTGTCGGATCTTCGACGCGTACGAGCATCCGCTTGACGACGACTACATCGAGGGCGCTGAGCAAACGTATGTGTAGGCTAGCTTTTTCCGTGTCTAATCTACTGAAGATGCTGCATTTGTGCTGTTAGCTGGCCAGATGAGATGAGGCTTATTTAGGAGTGTCTGACTGTGTTGAGCGAGGCGTGGTTCCGCGTGGTTTCGTGCGTGCGTGAGTGTTCCCCCTCGGTGTATACGTTAGACGTGAGGCCTGTTTTTGTGCGTGTCACGTTCGGTTCTGTTGTGATCAGCGCGTTAGTTACGCTTATATAATACGCCGCACGAATGGCGCGTCGATAGGCGCGGTGGCGGGCTCACACGTATGCGTCCAGCGCGTTTACGTTACTCGCTAGCGGGTCGCCTCATTTCGTTGCGTCACTCTACTAGGCTGCCAAAGCAGAAGGAACCAGCGGCGCCGCCGAACGTCGTTGTCGAGCAGGTTCCGCCACCTCCGCAGGTTAACGTTAACGGAGATGTTGTTCGGTATGAATCAGCGAGGCACGTTTTTCCTTGCGTTGCTTACGGGAGGTCCCTTGTGTTAGGTTGAACGCTGTGGCGAACGACGACGAGAAGGCCCGGAGCACGGAGACGCTTAGCAGTGGTGCGTCGCCGGCGACGGGAGGGGGAGGCGGCAGCGAGGCGGCGACTGCTGCGGCGAGGCCTGTGAAGCAGGCAGGCCAACCGGCGAAAAATAACGCGGGCAAGAAGAAGGGGCAGAAGCAGCCCCCGCAGCAGAAGATTCCGCCACCGCCGGCGCCGCCGAGTGGCGTTGTTGTTCGTGAGCAGCTAACTTCGATGGGCGAGGATGAGCCCGCGTCACCGGGCTCGGACTTTGTCCCTTATCCGAAGGCGCCCGCAGGCGCAGCCGGTGGTGATAGCAGCGATGCGTCGTTTGACGATGAGGACGAAGATGAGGAAGAGGAGATTCTCGGCTCGGACGACGACGAGCAGGAGGATCCGCGCGATTATCGGAAAGGTGAGTTACCGCTTTAGTGTTTGGCGAACAAACGGTCACGTGATATATATTGGCTGTAGGCGGCTATCATCCGGTGAACATTCACGATGTCTTTCACGGTCGTTATCATGTGATCAGAAAGATCGGTTGGGGTCATTTTTCCACTGTCTGGCTGTGCTGGGATTCGAGGTGCGTCATTGGCTGTTTGATCACGTCGAACGATCTGATTGGTCGATTTACACTTTAGGGGTCAACGCTTCGTCGCGCTCAAGATAGTCAAGTCGGCGGATCACTATACGGAGACGGCGATCGACGAGATTAAGTTACTTCGCTGTGTGCGCGATACAGATCAGACAGACCCTCACCGTGATCGAACTGTCGCGCTGCTGGATGACTTTCGCATCGATGGAGTCAATGGCAGGCATGTCGCGATGGTCTTCGAAGTGCTTGGACATAATCTCCTCAAGTTCATTATACGCTCGAACTATCAGGGCATACCGTTGGACAACGTTAAGTGCATTATTCGGCAGGTATGTATGAGTCACGTGACTTATTGAACAGGTTTTGCGTCGAGTTTTTACTCTGCTTGGCCGGTTTACTCAGGTGCTCGAAGGCCTTGCGTACTTGCACTCGAAGTGTTGCATAATCCACACGGACATTAAGCCTGAGAATATTCTCGTCTGCATTGACACGGCTCAGATTCGCAAGCTTGCCGAGGACGCCCTCGTTTCGACGAAGTACGGCCTTAAGCTGTCCGGAAGCGCAAGTGAGTGGTCGTTATACACTACGTTGTATGCAGATTATCGATTTTTCACACTGTACGATACATTTGGTTTTATCGATTTTTTCTCTCTGTACACTAGTTTGCACGGCTCCGAAAGAGTTCCGTGAGTATGTCGCTGCCACCGAGAAGCAGAAGATGAACAAGAATAAGAAGAAGAAACTGAAAATGAAGCGCAAGAAGCAGCAAGCGCAGCTCGAGGCGCAACTCTCGCAGATCGAGGGACTCGATCTAGGTGGCGCCGTCGCCGCTGCGCGGGGTCTCGACCTGCTCGGGGCTGTGCAGGCGGCGGCGGACGAGAATCGTGTCCGCGATCTCCTCAAACAGTTCGCCGCCGGCGGTGGCAGTGCCGCTGCGGCACTTATGGAGAACAACGCGAGCGGTGAATGGGTGCCGGCGGCGGTGCCCAACTCGGCACGCATGGCGCCACCTTCGCTGCTTGTTGCGAACGGTATTACGCCGGCTGTTTCGATGGAATGTTCTTCGCCGCCGGCGGCGATCGTTGTGGCGAATAGAACGTATGCGAGTGTGGACGATGTGGGAGGACCCACTAATGGGGCGGCACCACCGTCGCCACGACAGGCGGTGAAGAGCGATGACATCATTGTTGGAGGGGAGCAAGTCCGGAATGGATATGGCGGTGCGGCGGAGGATAGTGATGACGGGTTGCCGAAATACCCGGCGGCGTTTAAGACTGATGCGGGGGATACTCCGTCGACGAGTCGTGCGAGTGGTCGCAATGTGTTTGAGAATGGGGAGGATGACGAGTCGCCGTCCATTGTTGTTCCTTCGGCGATCGATGAAGACGACTGCGTTGATGCGACGTTGCCCCCGCGTACGGGAGGTGGACGGATGATTGCGGATCGACTTGCGAGGCAGCATCACGATCATGGCGCCGAGGCGGAGGCCCCGGTTGGCGATGGGCGACCGGATCCGGTCTTTGAGGTTACTGATATTCCTTGCAAGATCGCCGATCTCGGAAATGCTTGCTGGACGGTAAGTTATCGATTTTTGTGTACTGTACGTTCATTTGGTTTTTTGACTTTTTATTGATTTTTTCTTCCTGTATGTTTTTATAGCATCACCACTTTACGGAGGATATTCAGACGCGCCAGTATCGAAGCCTCGAGGTTCTCATCGGCGCCGGCTACGGTTCGGCAGCGGACATCTGGTCGACCGCTTGCATGGTATGTTCATTGGATGCAGTTGCGGACAGACTGCATTTTGATTGGCTCCTTCGTTTAGGCGTTCGAACTCGCGACGGGCGACTACTTATTCGAGCCTCACTCCGGCGAGAACTACACGCGCGATGAGGACCACCTCGCGCACATTATCGAGCTTCTCGGCAACATTCCGCGATCTATTTTGGCCAAGGGAAAGTACACGCGAGAGTTCTTCACCAAATCGGGTATGTCCAACACCCTGATGACCACTGAGAACTGGTTCGAAAGAACTAGATTTTATCTTTCAGGCGAACTGAAACACATCACGAAACTCCGCCCGTGGTCGCTCAAGGATGTCCTGATTGAGAAGTACGACTGGGCGGAGACAGACGCGGAATCGTTCGCATCTTTTCTCGAACCGATGCTCGTCTTCGAGCAGGAACAACGCGCGACTGCTGAGGAGTGCCTCGCGCAGCCGTGGCTCACGACACCGACTCCTGCGACGGTGTCGAAAGCGCCGAGTCGACGATCGTCGGGAGCTGGTGGGAGTCGTTGTTCGTCGAGTCCCGGACCTGTTATTGTTAGACGGTAGACAGAAGGGTTCATTTTGGCGCCAGTCCACTTTGCGTATTCGAGCAAAGGTTGCACGATGTACTACGTTGAACGGTCTCGAAGTGGGGCTTATTTTCGAACAGAATGCTCTTTGAATGGGAGATCGTTTGGCGTATTTGATATTTTGCATGTTTGTGCTTTTTACTCTATCGCTATCGTTGTTCTTTCCTCTACTCCAACACTATTGTGCTGCTGGTGGCGAACAGATCTGACCGGGCGACGCCCGCGGCGATGCTCGATTGCTCTTTATAGCTGCAGGACGATTCTGTTTATGTTGGTGATGCCTTGCCGCCCAGTTCTGTCAGGATGAGGTGCCCGTTCTTTTTATTTGTACGATAGCGGAGGCCGACCTTGCCGGCTACTGCTCGTCCTTCTGCAGGATGGAATTGTTCGGTGACGATCGATAATTGCGGTTTCACGGCGAGATTTCGTTTAGTCAGTCTTGCTGTGGTCTTTGCTGGTGAAATGATGTATATACGGTTTAACAGTGGAATAATTTAGACAAGAAGTGTGGGTCTTTGTCTTTTCTCTTTTGTCTGCCGCCCTCTTGGCTGATGCAATGTACGGTTGAGTTGCCCTTCTCTTAGGAACCGATTGACCTGTCTCGCTCCGGACAGTCACGTGACATCTTTTATTGGGTTTGACTTGTTTTCTTAAGTGCTAAATTTGATGCTGCTCGAGTGTCCGGAGTGGTGTTTAGAGCTGTGTCACGCCTTCGGCAGTAGGCGGTGACCTCTTGTCCCGTCCCTCGTCTTATTTATTTTTATGTCTGCTCTTGTTCTGTCTGTATGGTTTGCGTGCTTTTATGTACAACAAGCGAAGCTAATAATCATAATGTATTATTGGTAGAGAAGCACACGATCGACATGCTTGGCTTTATCTCCTTTCTACCGTATGGTGTAGTTGTTTGACCAGCAGCGTCGCTCGTGTTTATTCATCGATCGATTGCTCTTGAGTGCAGCCGAGTTTTTACCGTCAGTTTACTATATACAGTGCCGTGTAGGAAGCCAGCTATCGTTGGAGTGTGAAGGAGCGAAGAAATAGTCTCTTTCACAGTTTTTTATCACTTGCGATTGGCCACTTGGCTGAGCAATCAAAATTGACCAATCAGAAACGAGGAGCGAAATTGTGGGTGTGGTTTTCGTGCTCTGCTTCGGAAAATTTGGTGCGGTTGGTTCCGCTTAGTGCCAATTATAGCTGTGCTTTGTGCTCCTGCTGAGTGGCAGTTTGCCTTTGGTGTGGTCGAAACAGACTTTACCGTGAATTGTACAAAGTGCTGTGTGTTGAGTGTACTTTTAAGTAGACGGTTTAGCGAGACAGCTTTTGCCACTTGTCTGTGCACGATGACGTTTTGAAGGAAGTAAAGCGTTTCTAAACTTATCGGCCAACCTTGTTATTGGTCGGCTTATGTATTCACGGACATGCAAATCTAGCTAGCTCAAGGATGGCACAAGTGGTATTTTAGAACATCACAAGCATGTATTGAACATACAGTAAAGCTAATTGGATGTAGTATTCAATAAAAGGTCGAAATTCGACCTGAAAAGCTCTCGTCCAGACTTCGTTTCGGCGTCATTCTTGCATCGCTGCCGCTTGGACGTCGACGTCGCCCCAGGCTGTTTCGACGTTGCGATCGACGTGTCGTCCATCGTGACGAAATTCGTCCCACGCCATGTAGGCCAAGACTATCGCGAGGATGAGAGTTCTGAACGACGCCACGAATGTTTCAGCACCGCCGATCGTGACCGTGACGCAAGCAGTATACGCACTGCGGCTTCAACTATGCGAGAGGTTGGTGGTTTGACTTCTGCGAGACTGCGAACTCGAACGGCGTCTGGAACATCGGCGTGATCTGGCACAACGCGGATACGAAAGAGTGGCTGCAGCTGAAACGCATCTAGATGAAGATTCGGTCGCGCCGTGGTTAGCTAGCACGTGCGCTGTTCGCTGTACGTATCGCGTTCTTCATAAGTCGTGCATCAACTGGCGAAGGTTTTCTGCATCCTTCCTGAAATCCGAAGGGCGTAAGCAAAAGGATAGCTAACTGTTCGGGCAAAGATCGATTGTCTGTTTCCACATTTAGGCAAGTTTGGGCAGCGGGACAATATGCCGAACGTCGAGATCGTGCGTGACGAAGCACGATTCTTTACACTGTTTCGATCACCGTAACATGTGATCACGAGCTTGCAGCTCGACGACAGCTGGGTGGTTGTAACGTACAAGGATGACGAAGTGTTTGAGCTTCCAGTGTGGACGACGAACGTTGCTGTGGCAGCGGTTACAATCGCGCACGCTCGCTTGCACCTCTGGAAAGCACTGAATCTGCTGGGAGATCGAGCTAATTACTTTGACACTGACAACGTCATCTATTTGCACAAAGACGGACGGCCAGAACCACCAAAAGGCGGTTACTTTGGGGAGTTCAAATCGGAGCTTGCAGGCGATGACTGCATTAGCGAGTTCTTCTTTGGCGGTCCAAAGAACTAGGGGTACCGAACGAAGAAGGGCAAAGAAGTGTTGAAAATCCGTGAGTTCACACTGCTTCCGCAAGCTCGACCGGCGCTCAACTACGAATCGGCAAAAATATTGTTTGTCAGAAGGATTTTGACGCCAGAATTTGAGTGCCGCAGGGATTCTGCATTGCACGTAACAAAGGCGACTGGTCTTTGAAGACTGTTGAAAAGCACAAAGACTACAGAGTCGTATATGATAAGCGTTTTATTGTGAAGGTACGTACAACACGTTGCCGTGGGGCTATCGCCAATAAATAATGTACATTTTATATCGTGTATCTGTTGTGATTAGTTTTATAAATAAACTTTGCATTTCTATTTGTGAATAAGTGCATGCTGTATTGTGAATAAATGTTTATACATTGTGTGCGTTTTGTAAATAAAACTTGTCAAGTCCGTCGCCGCTGTTACTTAACACATCTAGACAGTTTTTTGTAAAAAAGAAGTCTTTTTAGCAATAAACCGCACTTCTAAAATCTAACCATATGCTATATCGTCATGATTATACATATACTAGTCGTGAGCACACATATTGTCGTGATTATACATGTAGCGGTCGTTCATAATCCAAGTGGACACCGAGGGGTGCGTGGTAGTGGCCCGAAAATTCACACCGTGTATTAAACATAGCTTATCTTTATGTGTTATAAAAGTCCACGACAGGGGGTGGGTATCCAAAATGCATTCTTGAGTCCACGTGGATTGTGAATGACACCATAGCCGTGATTATACATATAGTCGTGATTATACATAAACAGTCGTGCACTCATAACTGGAACTCTTATGGGACCGACAAAAAAGTTCCATTTACGAGATGTTCCACATGAGGTTCCACTTATGCAAACATTTTTCCTTAGGCACACCCTTGAAGGGACTCGCAAAAAGTTCCACTTAGAAGGTATTTCACATGAGGTTTCACTTATGCATGTCCCACTTATCCGTGCACGACCGTAGTCATTGATTCAAGCAAAATGTTGAAACCGACAAGTAGAACATCAAAGTAGAATGTCATGAATTTTACTGTGCGTCTGAAATTAGAGATGAGAAGTTCGGTCTGTAAGTGCCAACCGAGCAGATAAATTACATAATACAAGTTAAACTTTCAAATGCCAATTTAAAATTTTTCATTTCCTATCCGAAACTTCAACATTTCGAATAATAATTATCGCTCCGTATAATTAAAATTTTGCTTATAATTTAGTAATCTGAATCATACCAAGCGATAACTACATAATAGAAATTTCGGATAGAGGGCGATACACTAGTTACGTAAACGAAAAAATCGCCTTTTTTACCCCCTCCCCCTGTGACCGTTCGTCATGTTTGGCCGAACCCCCTCTGGAACACTAAAATTTACGTAAACATTGGGCCGAACCCCCCCCCCCCCAACCGCAAGTTTTTTTGGTAAATTATGTTAAAAAATTGGTTCCGCTATGTAAAAAAATTACATAAAAATTACGTAAAAATAGTGTAAATTTCAAGCTTTCAGCTTCGGCCCCAAATTTGATATTCCGCCATCACATCGATGACATGTCTGAGGAAGTGAGCAATTTACTTGTGTGTGCGTGAAAAAAATGAGAAATTTACAAAAACTTTGAAACAAACGGCGAAATTTCGCGGACATCTTGTTTACGTAAACAATTAGCCGGCTACCCCCCTCCCCCTCTAATGTTCGTAAACGTTCGTCAACATTCAGCCGATCCCCTCTCCCTACCCGTTTACGTAAATAGTGTATCGCCCCTAAGCGGTTAAAAACTGGACCTAGCTAGCTTTCTTTTCATAACCGAAGATCATGCTTTTCAGTGATTTCGTCACGACCACAAGAAACCAAGGGGGTCATCCATATTCTACGTAGAATGACAGGGGGTGGGTGGGGTAGGAGCTAAATTCTACGTTGTGTGTTAAACATAGGCCTATTTCCATGTGTTATAAAATTCTACGAGGGGTGGGGGTCTAAAAAGTGTGTTTTCAATTCTACGTAGAATATGGATGACCCCAAGGGCGTTGGCCCGTTACTCAAGAAATCGCTTAATAATATTCTCTGAAATCTCACGGGTGAAAGACCTCGGCAAGACGCCGAGGTTGTCCAAAGCACCTCTAACAAGAGAGCAGCTTGGAACGTGCCTTACGTGATGCTTAGCTACAGCTGGGCACACAAGGACGTCGTTCGTCAGCTCAACTGCGAGCTAAAATCGGCCGTCTATCATATGTGAATCGACGTCGATCGAACGACCGCCTCAACGCTTGAGGCGATGGCCGAGGCGATCGAGCAATCGGCGATAGTGCTCATGTTTATCTCTGAAGGCTACAAAAACAGTCCGTCATGCCGAATGAGTAAGCGATACATCTTCAAAAAATTTCTGGATACGTTTGAAAGCTTGCTGCACTTTTTGTTTGCAGAAGCCGAGTATGCATATCGACAGTCGAAGCCATTCATTCCCGTTCGCGTTCAGTCAGACTATATGCCCGACGGTTGGCTCGGACTTCTGCTCGGAAGTCGACTCTACTTCGAGTGCGGGTCGCGCGATAGAGAAAATCTTTGCCGAACTTGGCGAGCGCGGAAACGTCGGGTCGACGGCATCGTTGGAATTGGGTGCAGGATGCGCGGCTTCTGCGAAGGTCACATCTGGCTCATTGAAGCGACAAACGATCGCGGCATAGTCACATGACGAAGTTGGACGCTAGCTTGACGAACAAGGCGTGCTGAGCATACGCAATGGCGTTAGCTTGTTTCTCAACGGTATCGAGCTAACTCCACTCGCTAATCTCGCGCACGAGTATCCAGCTGAGTTTCACTTGTTGATCAGGAATGGTCTCAAGTTGAACAGCTGCGGATCGCCTAGTGTTCGTAGATGCACTCAAGAAGCTAGTGTAAAACGCTCGTGAGATCGAGATAATCGGACACAGAGGAGTCTGCATTTTATTGCATCCTGCCTAAAGCGCGAAGGGCGTAAGAAAAAAGGATAGCTAACTGGTCAGACGAAAATTATCTCTCCTTATCCCCGTATCCCCCCTTACCCCCGTATCCCCTGTATCCCTCTTATCCCCCGTATCCCCCTTACCCCCGTATCCCCTGTATCCCTCTTATCCCCCGTATCACCCTTAGCTCTCCTTTATCCCCCAGCCAACAAAGTTTGCAGATGCGTGAAGAGTACAAGCCTACCAATGATTGGTAAGTTGCCAGTAGAATATGGTGCGAGGCGACGCTCCCGCCGAAAAAACGTTATATGATTTTTTGTTTTGTAAACCCTCGCGTCCTTAGTCGCTGTGGGATTTTGAAATGTTCCATATTTTCCATGAAAATATTCTCCTCTGTGTTGTCAACATTTTGATCGTCTCTGTTCGTCATAGTTCGTCACTCTCTGTTCGTCTTTGTTCAACTCTGTGCTAGTTACTTTTCTTTACTTGCTGATCGATTGGAAAAGATGTCTGACATGTCGTCTATGTGCCAGACTTGATGTGTTAGCCTCCAATTCCGCTTGATCAAGGGCTTTTATTTCTGTGAGGTCTGCCACGTACAGAGTGAGGAGCTGCGCGAGGTAAATTGAGATATCAGCGAAAGTGGAGGAGCTTTTCGATTGGGCAAAGAGCTCTGGGTGAAAAAGAAACGAGTCGCCAAAGTGAAAAGTCGGCTGTGGTATCTCTGAACGATTTGTTCTGCGATTCTTTGCTGCCAATTCTTCATAATCATCCCAGGTTCGGGGTGCGGGGGACGAAGCCCCCACCTACACGCTTAGGACCACTGTTCACGATCACCCCGGGAGTTAAACTGCAAAAGAACCAAAAATTGTATGTCAAAATGGTGGACCTGCATGCTGCAAACTGTTTCAGAGGTGGTCCACGGTGTTTTAGAACATTTCGTGTATCCGCTTGGATTTTTTGCCATAGGCAGGATGCACTTCCGCCGCTCGACGGTTTTGCTCGTTGAGTTCACAATGTTCAAAGGAACTTTGACTAACTTCTACTTTAGCTTAGCTATGAATTTGAAGGTTGTGATAGCTAAGTTATCACAACACAAATTCTAACAAATTTGTCACAGTCGGATGCTACGAAATGTTTGAAGTCAGCAACTCGCTAGCGATGCGAATGCCGATGAATCCAATGGATGAATCGCGTTACATTTGTAAAGACGGAGTATCCTTGGCAGTTACCGTAGCTGACCACGCCGAAGACCTTCCACGGCGCATCACCGCTCCTGCGGCACAACAGCGGTCCGCCACTGTCACCGTGGCACGTCGACGCGGTCGCCGTTGGCGTCTGGTATATTCCGATGCAAATCATTTGCTCACGCTTGAAGAGTGGATCCGAACCTGGTTGACATTCGCTCGGCAGATCAACGCGCCCTTGTTGCAAGACCTTAGGAAATCCGTTTTTATTTATTTTCCCGAAACCGATGATGACACACTCGCCGCTAGGTTCCTCGCCTGCGTCGGGCAGACAAACCGGACGAATGTGGTCACTGTACTCGATACGCTGGCTAAGTCGAATCAGCATGATGTCGTTGTTCACGAGTACAAGTGCCTTTGTAATCGTATCTTTCCCGAAAACGGCATCGTGAGGGATGATAACTCGATCGTCTTCGGTCAAGCGCATTTTAAGCTCGTGAGGAGAACGCTCGTCGCGTGTGTGCTTGGCGAATGCGATTTGACCGATGCCGCTTGCTTGACAGTGAGCGGCGGTGAGAACGACGTTCCGTCCAATGAGAACGCCACCGCAGTCGTGCCGACCGGTGGCGGTTTGGAGCGAGGCTAGCCACGGCCAACTATCGAGCGAAGCGTTCTCACCATTGCGAACATGAAATTGAAGGCTACGTTGAGCGATGCCGCATGAGTGGCAACATGTCAGTGGTGACGGACATGAACGCTCGCCATTGATCGTGTCAGTGGTTGTTCCTTTGCAGTTGGCTCTTTGGATGCACGTTCCTCCTTCGGTAGAGCATGCATTCGACACAACCTCGACCGGCGTTCTGCGCGACGGTACACAGCATTTGATTTCGTTCGGCTGTGTTGGACAACTCCACCCATGTCCGGGGAACGATGCGTTAATGGTGCCGTCGCACACCTCTTTGTGTTCGTTTATGCACCTACCGCTATATGAACGGCACGGCTCTTCGGGATACGTTGTCGTGAGGCAACAGTGAACATTGTTTGTATGTTGCGTCGGACAGGCCCACTCGCAACGGTCCAGACCTAGCTCACATCTGACCTTTTTCTGAATATGGCCATCGCAGTGGTCTACACCTCTCTGTACACATCGACCGCCGTATGTGCTACATGGTGCCTCCTGGAAAGCGCTTTCAACTGGACAGTACGAAAGAAAATGCGTGATCAGAACCACGATGGTCGTAAGCTTGGAATACATGACCGCTGTATTCTCACTTCTAGACGCCAGTCGAGCAGAAATGACGGTGTTGTTGACTACGCGTTTGAAATTTTGACGACGGTCGTCCATAAAGCGGCGGCTAGGACTGATAAGCTTTTCAACAAGTAAATCAGCAAAGCCGAAGTGC
This sequence comes from Prismatolaimus dolichurus, assembly GCA_034691745.1. Classification (NCBI taxonomy): domain Eukaryota; kingdom Metazoa; phylum Nematoda; class Enoplea; order Triplonchida; family Prismatolaimidae; genus Prismatolaimus; species Prismatolaimus dolichurus. The sequence continues at coordinate 15,625 of JAQGBB010000921.1, forward strand.
ACCCTGCCTATGATAAAAAACACGAGCACGTAAGTTTTTGAAGCAAGAGAGAAAAGGAGGCCACGATTTGTCGCCGTACTGCGTTTTTCCT
>JAQGBB010000922.1:0-15713 GCA_034691745.1 Prismatolaimus dolichurus
CGAGAAAAAACGGTACGATGCCCGTGTCAGATTTAAAGTAGGTTTCAAGTAGCTCTTAGATTCAAACTTCGCCGCGAACACTTGTTTGCAAGCAATTTTTTTCAAGTAGGTTTTGCAAAAGGTGAAGTTTCGTGGTCGCTCCTTTACCAATTTTGGTGCGCAATAGGTGACCTAAAACCCAAAGTGGTCGTGGAATCGACTGCATTTGCCACTCTTTTTATGACAGTTTTTCCTCGAGGGTCCCGCCATTAGATAAAACTTTTTTACTGTGTTAGTACCCACCATATATGGAACATGCGCATATAGGACACAGAACCAAGGTGGGTCTTGGCACAAAGAACCCATAACACGTGCAGATAGCTAGGTTCTCTGCGTGCATTAGACGGTTCAAGCTTAAGCAAGCGTAGTTGATGTGCGTCTAATAGCTAGAGAAATATATCCAAATGACAATAATTATAGCAGCTGTGCGTGTCGTGTATGGAAAACACTGTGTATGGCCATATATGGCAACATCATATATGGCCATGTATGGCTAACATTGTACCTAAGACGGTAGGGCCATGTATGGCTAACATTGTACCTAAGACGGTATGGCCATGTATGGCTAACATTGTACCTAAGACGGTATGGCCATGTATGACAATTCGGTTCTGATTAAATCTGCAAGCCATACTAGGGTATGGCTAAATATGCGAGGGCGTTAAACTGCTTTTGCCATAATTTTCGCTTCCGTCGACAGATTTGCCTGAAATTTTGCCTGAAAGAAAGAACACTGGACCGAAGGAAAACGTTTTGTCGCTCCCCCATGACGGAAGGGAAAATCGGAAAAGCTTTTTCCAACGCATCAGCAGAAATTAGAATCAGCGACTACGTATTTTTAGCTAGTTTGCTGCAATCACTGCTGTACGCATTCTTCGCTGATCACAATCAATCGATCATTTGTCGCCTACATTCGTGTTATGGCAAGACCAGTGTGAGTGGTGTGCGGCGCCTTTGAGACCTTGCTAACGAAGCGGTTGCACGTGGTCTTCTTCCAAGCCTGTCGAAGGAGGATCTTAGCTTCGCCATTCACTGTTCCGTTGAAGAAGAGAAAGACGATCGCGTTCACAGACATCGCCGCGATGTAGACGACGCTGCCGAAGACGCCGCCGAAACGCGACGTCGTCACCTCGGGGATGATGATAAACGTGAGCTCGGCGCTCATCGTCGCTGACGTGGTGACGAAGAGCTGCAGAAAGAGCGCCGTCTCGCGCTTCGAGCGATTCCGCTGAAACTGGCTTTCCTGTGCGAAGCTGACGCTCCGGTGGCGCCGACGGATGTCGACGAAGATGATGACGTTGATGATTTGAACCAGGCAGAGATTCGTCATCGAGTAGCTCAGATCGAAGTTGCTCAGAACGGAGGCGCCAAACTGGGATCTATATGCGAAACAAAGGGGCCTGATTCGTAGAAATTCGCTTCATACGTTTAAAATTTCGATTTGACTCAAAAATTGTTGGATTTTTCGATTGGGTAAAAAAAATAAAATTTCTTTTGGATTTTACAATTTTCGGATTTTTTATTCGAATCAAAAATTTTACATTTTCTTTGTTGATTCAAAAATTTTTAAATTTAGTATTCGACTTGATCTACAATTTTAGAATTTCCTCCAAATGTTCGCTACATCGTTGCATACATACACAGGTATGACGCCAGGTCAAACTAGCATTAGATTACTGTACTCCCGAAGGGCTGCATTCAACGTACGTGTCGTATGAGAAGCTGTACTCATCGATGAAGTAGATCATATGACAGCATGGCGCAAAAGTCGTCAACCCAATCGCGATGCCGACGAGCCACGCGGTGACGATGAAGTACCAGATCTTCGCACCGCCAAAAACGGCGTCGTACTTCGACTGATAGCAGATCGATAGCAGCCGATTGAACGACTGAAAGAGCAGAAGCAGCGTCGAGTGGAACCACGCGATCTCCATCGTGATCGAGCTAATCGCGACGTTCAGCGCGAACGGGTACGCGCCGCCGTAGTAGGTCGACGGCGCGGCGACGCTGAAGTAGGCGAACTGGGCGACGCAGTCGTTGAGCGCGAGCGAGAAGATCGCCTTGAAGAAGGAGCTTGAGCGAAGCTCCTTTGAGATTACGAGCGTCGAGAGGAGGATGAAGTAGGTGATCAAGCTGGCGCCGCTCGAGAGCGCGAAGAACGCACCAATCAGAGAGCGTTCGAGCGCCGAAGGTGGAGAAGCCGTCGAGGAGCTTCTCGCGGAGGTGGTAGCGTTTCCGGCGAACTCAACTGTTGTCGACATACTTTGGCGGCGGAGGGGAGCTGTTCCGAGAGAGTGACGTTAGCTAGCTCAGTCGTGTTCTTTATAGCTTCGTCTAAGAAGTGAGAGCAGCTAGATTTGAATTTCCCGTTGTCAGGACGCGCACGGAGATGGTACACTTATGTTACCGTTTGCGAGGAAAGGGTCGGGCCGAACATGACGCCATGGGTAAAATATAGTCTATCTTTATGTGTTATAAGAAGTGACGTAGGGGAAAGGGTACAAGTCAACTTTTTCCATGCCATCACAAATGTGCGGTCCCTAACCCTGAGATTTTTACCAAGCGTCAAAATGCATGCTGCCCGTCAGGGAAAAGATGTGAGAAAGAGAAAATTAGATCGGCATGCTGGCTTGTTTTGTCGAAGTACTGACAGTAGTTTCTCGTATTTTAGATTACTTTCTCATGTGTCAATAACTGATTATGGCGCACCTTTTTCGAGCTATTCCAAAATGGGTACTGAGCTAATAGAGCTAGCTTACACTGAAGCAAGGAATCCAATAGCTATATGGATACGTTTTTCGCAAAATTGGCTTCTCGACAGTTTTCCAAAAATGTCATCATAATTCATCAAGCTTGCCTGAGGGACACGCGGATGGCAGTCATTTAGCCTGTACGTAGCATCATTTTTGCATCCTGCGTGGAGCGTGCAGAGCGTAAGCAAAAGGATAGCTAACTGGTCAGTTTAGAAAAATTCTTCCAATTCCCCTTGTCCCTTCCCCCGAATCCCCCTTCGGAGAAATTTTGCGGACGTCCAGAGTATCCTAGTACACTGTGTCTTTTGTCCAGATGGTGGAACAGCTGGATGTTCAAGGCTGTTGCAATGTATTTTCTCCCTCTCCCCTTTCCCCTTCTAAAATCAAAAGTTAGCTAACGTCCAGAATATCCTACTACAACATGTTCCAAACTGTTCCAGAATGTTCCACGGTGTTCCAGAATATTTTGTAAAACCGCCTGGACGTTTTTGTTTCGGCAGGATGCACTTCCGCGATCCACCGGTCCACTTGTTCACGGAATGTCCGAAGCGCTGAGTTTCTGCCTTTATACTTATTGGCGATTCGCACGCACGCACGCACAATTCTTCATCAAGGAAGTTCGTCATGTAGCTAGTGTCAGTTGATTCGTTTGATTACATGCATCACAACGAAGCTCATGTCGGCAGGTAAACGTTTAGCTTGCTGCCACAATCGGCAAAAATGCAGCTGTTTCAGTCATGGCATCCAATCTTCTAACAAACAATAAAGTCCTGTCGCAAAGAGGAACCGCCTGGAATGCAACGTGCTCCTTGTAAATGCTGAACACGAAGTCAGCACAACTTTTTCCAAGAGCACACGTGAGATCCTCGAGCCAGTGAGGGCAACAATGTGGTTTAGTACGTAGGGAGCAGCGATTGAAGGGGTCGGCCCGATCCCCTCTAGTAAAAATCGATGAAAAAAAGTAGAACGGGTGCCAATTATTAATTAGTTTTGCATATTTTTGAAACGTTTTACAGAATATCAAATTACGTAAATCACTGCACATGCTTCGTCATCGCATCAAAGTAGAGACAGCACATAGTGCATGCCATTTCATTGCATCTTCTGGAGCGCGCAGTGCGTAAGAAAAGATAGCTACCTGGTCGCGTGTGAGTCAGTGAGTGAATCACAGCCTAAGTTGAGTTTTCCTTGACCGAATCTCTAAATTCTTTTTTCCCTGAGATTCTCCTTAGCCCGTAGATTTGCCTCTTGGCAGTCTCTGCTGTTCGACGCTTCTAGCGGTCTGTGCAGTAAACGAGTGGACGTTCGAACTCAAAAAATTTTACGTCGCGCGCACACGGGTGTAGTTGAGCGTACGTGCACCAGTCAGACAAGCAGCGGTCCATGTAACGATGGAGTGCGATGTCTGGGAACCGAAAAACAAAATTTGTGGTGAAATTATGAGTATTTATAAGACTTTTAGCGTCGGCAGTTTTGGCCCTAAGTCGAAGCACATTTTTGTAGACCCGCCAAAAGTTGGGCACTGCGAGACAAAAACTGAAATTTTGGTCTCCAACTTTGACGTCGTGCTGTGTCCGCTCCAGGTGAGCTATATGTATGCTTTTGCCCCTCTGTTTTGCCCTGAAGCGTCCTCTTTTCACCGATATCACCGTCGCTGATGTCGCGCAACCAATGCGCACTACAGAGCTTCCGAAAGCTCGAAAATCCCAGATTTTGAAAACGTGTTTTTTCGACAGAAAAATTCATCAAAATTCGTACACGCCGTTTCAGCTACGCGCTTCACCGAAATACAGCCCTAATTACTGGAAAATTTTAAGGCGAAACAAAGGATGGGTTTTTGCGAAAATTTCTCCCGAGTATCGTCGATACTGCAGCTGAAGTCAAGCTTCCAACCTGTTCCAGCCACTGCTATTCCGCAACCACTTGGGCAATCAGTACACGCGATACCACCTTTAAAAGCGCAAAAAGAGGCCTTTCAAAGCTGCGCATCGCGCGGCACCCACTTGTAACAACAGTTTCGTGGCATAATCTCAAAATCGCGCCGAAAACGCATTCTGAGAGTGCTATGGTAACACTTCTGGCTGTCAGGTCTTGAGGTCAGCGCAACCAGAGGTAGGGATTTACGTAGGGGCGCCAGTACCCTGTGGAAAAATCGATAAAAAATTGGAACGTGTGCCAATTATTTCTTGCAAGGGTTTTACAAAATGCAAAATTACGCAACTCGATGCACACGCTTCCTTGTCTGAATTGATCCACACGTTTCAATAGGCAAACCAGCACAGACGACCAACGCTATTTACAGAGCACCTGTCATGCTGAAAAGACACAAAAAGGCCACAAAAATCAATAAATCGATCAAGCAAGTTGCGCCGTACGATCGATATGGACGTCCTCCATCTCGGCGTCCACTGGCGGCGCTGGGCGCTGACCGTTCGACGTCCCCTGCGCGTGCAGGAGGTCCGAAAAGTGCAAATTAGCCAGGCCATTATCATCGCGCCAGACGTCGTCCAAGTCATCGCTGATTGGTCGAAGTTGTCGCTTCGGCTGTGTCGCGCCATTGGCTGGACCCGTCATCGTGTCGCTAAAGTCAAACTGAGGCAGCGCCGCAAGCGACGCGTCGAGCACGAAGCCGACGCAGATTACGGTAAGGAAGGCAAAAACGGCGCCGAAAAGGTCGCACACGAAGATAGCCGTCATCGCCGGCGAAACGTTGGGGACGTTTCGATAGTCCAGTTGCATGAGAATGTCGGCGATGCGGACGGCGCACATCGCAAGCAGGGTGACCAACCGTAGCGGGTACTTATGTAAGCTTTGCGCCGAGAAGGCTAGCTGGACGATTGGAACAATCACGAAGGGCGCGCAGTAGCACACGAGATTGATTGCACTAAAAATCGATAAATCAATAATGCTGAGGTTTTGTGAGTCACGAGTAGATCCACGATGAAGTGTCGGCAAATTTAGCCGAGAAGATATTTTATACCGGAGGTATACAAATCTGCATACTTTACACGCTGTGCCGGCAAAATTGCGAATATATTAGAAAACTAATTTTTGAAATTGTCTTCGACGTTTTCATAGTGATGGTCTGTGGACTGAATAGACGCGAGTGAATTGATATTATGACGCTAAACATTTTTATCCATGAAAAATTTTTATTCAAAAAATAACAAAATAAAAAATCAGAAAAACGTCACACTACGAGTGAAAAAATATTTTTTCCAGATTTCGAGCGAAAATTTTCATTGTTTGCCGTACTTAGAATAAAATTTTTTAAAATTTTCTTACAACGTTTCGAATGAAATTTTCCATCAAAAATGCGAAACTATCTGAAACATCATTCGTGTTTTACCCGTGCAGCACGAAGAGCGGATATGCGTCGACCCCCGTCGAGAGAGTGCCCTTCATCGCAACGATGGGCACCAGCGCGCACGCCATCAGCAGCTGGACGGCGCCGAGAGCGATAATGCAGCGTTCGTATTTGGTCCTTCGACGTTCCTGATCGGGCGTTATCGCGCCGGCGACGCACTCGAAGAGTGCCATTAGGCGTCCGAGGACGATGCACGTATAGACGGCGAGCACAAGCACAATCGCCGCCGTGCACGCCTCAAAGAAGTGCACGATCGAGCCGTAGAGTTCCACCTTGAGACTGCACTTATCCGGGTTGATGTAGAAGAGCGTGCAGAGTTTCTCCGCCGCGTAGTTGATGTGCGATAGGTAGAGGTAGGCGGCGATGTGGAACTGTGTGTACTGGATGCACTAGAGAAACAAGAAGGATCATTTAACGCTGATTATCGATGGACACCCGAAATTTTTGCTTTATTTTTATCTTTCTTCTTTTTTATTTTTTCTTTATTATTGCTTTTTTCTTTGTTTAAGGTTTTCGTTTGGTTTTAAAAATGACCCCAAAACGACGTGACGTTTTCTGGAAATTTGTAAGACTGGCGAATGCAAACAGAAAGTCGACAGCTAAACGAAAACTGCACATTCCATACTTTTCGGAAAGCACCTGGAGGATCAAAAACTCGATTCTTCAAATTTTTCTAATTTTCTGTTAGCTTATCCCGAGCGACATCATACTTGGATGCGTCGAATGTGCTACCGATCCGGGGACCCTCATTTGCATTTCGGACAAAAAATTTCCGAGTCATCCATTTGTCGACTTTCCATTCTACTACGCGCACTCGTATCGGGGCTGGAACAAAGGAATTTGAGAACGCATATTTCACTTTATTCTCCTGACTCGCAAGTGAAATTCGCCCATATCGAGGTGTCGAAGATGCCGACTCAGAGGTTATCGCCTGTACAAAATTTTCGCTCATCCAAAAATTGTCTCATTTTACTCAAAAATCTATTGACTAAATTTTCTCTTTTATGGCTGCTCCTTTGTGTTCCATCTCGAAAGAGTTCCCACTCGACGTGACTCACCTGCAGGAGGAGGACAAAGACAACGGGCATCGTCATGAACTGCACATTCGCGTTGCCCGCCGCGAGTATCGTCCGCGGCGACGCGACGACGAGCAACAATAGCGCCGTCGGGACGACGACGAACGGAATCTTCTGCTCAGTCGGCCAGAAGATGCGAAAGAACGTCTTCGCCTGAATGTTCAGCACGTCGGAGACAGCAAAAACGATGCCCGCGAGGATGAGCATCAGCGCAGCCGCCTGGATGTGCTTGCGCGTCTCCGCGCCCAGGTTCAGCGAGGCGAGATGGAACGGTTGCGCCTTGTTCGCCGCGAGTTTGCGCGCGAGAACGACGACCGCGAGCGCGATGATGATGACGTGCGCGAACGCGAATGCGATGTTGATCCAGAGAACGTCCTCGGTCTTCGGGAGGATCTGGTAGACTTGCGCGAACTTGACCTGAGTGACCCATCGGTAGTCGATCCAGAGATACTGGATGCACGGGTAGTAGGAGAGCGCGGAGAGGAGCAGCGCGCAGTGCAGGAGGATGCGCGAGCCGCGGAGACCGACGAGAATTATGAGAATGCCTGCAAATTAGCGAGTTGCTGGCAGTTTTATAGCTCGAATCAACTCGTTCGAAAATCCGACTAAGAATCAAAAGCAGGTCGAAATGTTGCAACATAAAAATTAGAAGTTTGTGGCTAAAAATGGATATATCTGCATTGAAAAATATAGGATCCGTCAACAATCGGCGTGCAGTCAGAACTCTGAAAATCAAAAATCAAAGACGGCAATTCTGAATCGAAAAATAGAATTAGTGCAAATACTTGAAGAAATACAATATTGTCCAAAACTCGAAAAATCTCAATCAATCAAATCAAAAAGTTATAAAATCAAACTCCATGAAATCGAAAATCCATTAGACCAAAAATCGATAAAATTCGACAAAAATCGGACATCGATAATATCGAAAATCCATAAAATTTGCACTGGATAAAACCAGAAATCGATTAAATCAAGAATTGGTAAATTTAAAAAATAGAAAATTCGAAAACCATTAAGCTTGTAAAATTAAAATCAAAGAATTTATTAAATGCCTCAGCGTAGCAACGAATGAAGAATGCAAGCTCACCTGCGATCATATAAAGAAGCATCCAGATGGGCTCGTCGCACGTGTAGTTGAGAAAGTGAAACTGCACCGGCGCACTCTTCGAGTGCAACCACGCCATCTCGACGATCCAGAGCACCAGCTTCGCAACGCCCACCGCGAACATCGCCACCCCGATCGCCGCCACCCCCAAGCTCGCCTCACAAACACTCGAATAATATCGCGAGGACAGCTGCTGAACATGTCTCAACGATAGAACACAAATCGTCACCGCCGCCACGTTCGCAAGAACGTCGATCGCATTGCACGCATAAGCGACGGCCGCCTGCTGCGCGTTAAACGCCATGAAAACATTGCTTCCTACGCTCGAAAGCGCGTCCGGATCGCCCGCCCTCTGGCGACCAAATTCGCGAACACTGTCGATGTTCGCGCAACTCCCGATCGCCGATCCGACGCCGACGGCGATCGAGACGATCGACGCGAAGACGTTGAGAAAGAGGAAAAAGTTGAGACGATGCAGGTCGGTGAGAACTGCGCTGACGCCCGTCAGCAGATGGGCGCAGTTGATCCAGTGTGAGTTAAAGTAGAGCCGAATCTGGAACGTTTTGACGGCGCCGAAAACTGTCGCGATTGTCGCGTCGATCATGCAGACGGCCCCGATGCCGATCAGGATGAAACCGTAGACGAAGAGTTTGCGCGAGCGGAGATGCTCGATGCTGTTCGGGAGGCCGAAGAGAAAAACGGCGTCCATTTTCGAGCAGGAAAATGTCTGAAATATTAAAAAATTAAATTAAACAAATTTTTAAAAATTAATAAAATGTTTGCCTAAAACATGTTGAAAATTTGGCAGAAAAAAGTCGAAAATTTGTATCAAAAAAATTGAAAATGATTTTTGACGAATATGGACAGTCTAGTTGAAAAGACGCGAAATCGATCCGATGATGTGGCGTCTCAGAATGTCTCTGCTTGACTTCAAGAAATACGGCGTATCTTCGAGCGAGAGGCAAAAACGGGTGAGCCACAAGTTTTTTTCGACGTTTGAACGTTGCGTTACGTCCAAATAAATCCGACGATTAGTGACTGATGAGTGAAATGCTGGCACATGTCAAAAACTCCGCATACGCGAAAGAGAAGAAGGGCGACGCCAACTTTTTTACGTCAATTTTGCTACGTTCGGGTGCGCTCTTTGGCATAATCTTTCGATTTTCCCCACTTCTCGTTTCTAACGGTATGATAGTTCAGTGACGCGATCAAAATGCTTCAAAGTACAGATTTTGAGAAACAAGCTCTTATAACGGCTTGTAGAAAGAGCTTGGCAAGAGGTAGAGCTGAATTCTGAAAAAATCGTTTTTCGAAATTTTGGTCTTAACTATTTATTGAGCATTTTTAAGAATTTTTCTAGAATTTAAATGTTTTTGCTATTTCGCCAATTTTTTGCGATTTCTGAGTGGAAGGCTTGTTGAAAATGCAAGAGGCATAAGCAAGCACGCAAGTTCGGCGAGCTGCACAAAAGGTAGCCAACTAAATGTATCCCACAATGAGCATTGCGCGGTCACCGGCAAGTTTCGAATTTCGAACAACATTGCAAACGGTTCACTAAAAGCGAGACCGACCAGTCAAGAGGTCCTCGGCGTCGCCGCAAACACACAAAGTAAGCAGCCACTCGGACCGTAAAGTGTTTGTAGTCTCCGCCCTGCATCCTGACGAAACAGCACGCTCTCTATTTAACAAGGGCGTTCCGTTCATTCTGCCCGGTGAAATCGTTAGCTCAATTTGCAGCAACACGCTGTTAGCTCCAATGAATTCTCAACATGATGACGACGGCTGGCAGACGCCGTTTTACGGCGAAGTGAAAGTGAAACAGCAACAAATCGGCGAGCTGTCGGACCCCACGCAAGCTCGATTTCTAGATGGCTAACAACCAGGCGCCAGTGCAAATATAATTAGATAAAGCCGGTGATTTTGAAGGAGTTTTCTCAAAAAATAATCATAAATCTCCGAATTTTCATTTCAGGGACGGACAGGCATTTCAGAACGGCAATTTGCGTAAAATTAAATGGAAATCGCAGATGCCATTCGCAAAATTGGCGCACATCGATGCAGCTTGTTCTGCAACAGCAACTCGCAATTGTCGGCCCAAAAATCGCGTCGTTCGAGGAGAAATTGTGTCAAGCGAAATCTATAACAAACGACGCGATTTGCGGACGAGTCGACTACTGCCGGCCTCGACTGCTGTCGCGAAAATTTTGCGAGGTGATACACTGCGCACAAAGAGACCATCAACCAGCGTTTTGAGAAGACTCGAGTTCGGCGGCGGAAAAAAAACTAGTATCGAACGTGGTGTAAAAGTTGTGTTCATTAGGCGGCCTGCAGTGGCGTCTGCGACGCGACCATCGAGATCGGAATCTTCAGCAGGAGAGGAGGGATGTGGCGGGCGCACGTTTTTCTCGCCATTCAACAATGCAGCGTTTGCCGTCAGGCCTTCTTGCTATCATCAGTTGAGATCTTCTATTAGCTTTGCGGCGAAATATTCAATACCAATTTCAAGCGCCGCTGGAACAAAAGGCGGAGGACCAACAGAAAAAAGGCTTTCTCGTCGTGGTGACGTCTCTCGCGTGTAATTTTGTCGGACGCGAAGCAGTCCCGACGTGTGATGGCTAGCATGCGTTAGCTTGCACCTGCCTGCAGTAGCTAGCATGCAAAACAGAATATTGACCGTTTGTTGTCCCTTTTCTCTCGAGTTGACGCGAAGCCAATCGGAAAATTCGCGCTTGAATCAAAGCACGCCAGCTAATCTCGCAGCGTGGAACAACTCAACGCGACTCTATTCTAGTGAGCTGCACTCTCCCATTTATGGCTAATAGCTCAGTTTAGCTGCTAATGGAGAGGCGGACGCACGAATATCTCCCGCAAGGGTGAGGAAGTAGGAAAACAAGGAACGCATTAGCAAGGAGAAAATTTTAGAGTTTATCGTCCGTTTCCCCAATTCGTTTCCATTGTCTAATTTTTACGACAACAAAAGCATTCTATATCAAAAATTGCCTCAGTTTTGCAAGTGGCGCTCGATCGCACCTCTGGAAACAAAGCCTACGTAAGACGCTGAGCATCAGTTAGCTAATTAAATGCAATTCGAAATAAAATTTAAAAAAACTAAGAACACAGAGTAAAATATTTCGAGAGTATTTCTAAATTGCTTCATAGTTGACCCTGCCACGCCACGCGAGATGCATGCTGGCTGGAGAAGAAGCCAGACGAGGATTGCGAGACATCTCGTCTCGTTCGCGAGGCAGGGAAAACCGTGGAAATTGGTTGTGAAGCAGAATCCGCGGCAGAACCTCGCCGGACGCGATGAGAGGAACATGCTTGATGTTTCCTCCATGTTTGGCGTATGAGGCCAGATGTTGGTCAAACCACTCGGATGTAACGAGAAACAATGCTTAAAACCACGTTTAGCTGCAAAACCGGTTTTACATCGAAACTGGTTCCAAGTTTGTGAACCATCTTTCCGATCGGCACCTCATCCCCACGTCACCTGTGGCAGCTAATTTTTTGGCGCTCCGTGAAGGATTCTGGTTTTCTGATTCAGTCACGGCGTTCAAGTTCAACGGTTCAATGCGTGAAGGAGCTTGAATTTTCGCTACTGCCAACTAGTGATTTTTTCGGGCCGATTTTCCATTTTGTGTTTCCTTTCCGTTTCCAACCAGAGAATATGTCCACGGAACCATGGGCCGGGCAGAGATCACCAGAAAATGTTATGAGCCGGGCCGATTCTAACGACATAGCTACATGGGGCCAGACGGAACTTTAGCCCCCACTTTTGGCGAACGTGATAAAAAGTTGCGTTTTTGGACAAACGCCAACGACATTTTCTTTATTTTCGAAGTGAAATGACAACAAAATTGAGGTTCCCGCGTCAAATTTGGGTTTAAAATTTGTCAAAACGCACAAAACTACACTTTGTGTAGCTGATTCTTTCATCCCGTCAGCTCGGTAGTGCAAAGCGTCCAAAACAGCGGAGGTATGCGCTGCCACATGCGTATTTTTTTTTAAATTTCCGGGGTTATAACCCTGGATCCCCGTTAGGGAGCTCTGCCGCGTCCCGCTGGGGGGCTCCGCCCCCAGATTTCCGAGCTTACATGGTGGCTCCGCATTTTCGAAAGACTGGCTATGCCGTTAGCAGACTCTGCCAGAAAATTTTGCGGGCCGAAGGAAAAGTGCGTTTCAAAAATTTGAAATTTTGCAGATAATATTTAAATTTCGGCCGGTCGCTTCGCTGGCGACACGTTTTTCACTATCGATTTTCGATAAAAGGTCAAAAATTTTCCGCTCGCTTCGCTCGCCAAAGAAACCGAAACCTTCAAGGACCGGGCCAAGGCCTGGAAAATCTTTTATTTTCCATTTTCTATTTTTATTCTCCCAAAATTGAACATTTTCAAAAAGCTTTTCTGCCGCATGATAATGTCTGCCAGAAATTTTTTCGTCACCGGCGACCCTAATTGCGTTATTTCGTCCTCAAAAATGTGCCGTAGAATTCGGTGAAAATTGGTTCCCCTAAAAGCAAAATTAGCACTGGAGCGGAAGGGACTGGCTGAAAAAATGCAACATACAAATACTGTTGTTTTTGGGCCCATACAATACAAAGCCGTTGTATGCGAGAGTCATATAAGTACAGTACAACACTAACTTTTTGCGGGCATACAAGAACATCACTACCTTTTTGCGAAAGTTGCTTGTTTGGATTGCGATGCAGTTCACCGGCTTTTCAAGCTTTTATTATTTGATTTAGAATCGAATCAAACCGATTCCGAAATTTTAGAGGTCTTTTTCTTTCGAATGATTCGATTCCTAAAATTCTTGGTTTTGACGCTTGCGTCGATCGAAGTCCACTATGAGTGCGAGCATTGCATATGTAGCGGCGGCGAACGTAGGGTCGAACGCTGTCGGCTAACTGAAGTCGTCGCCGAACGTGGAGTACAAGGAGAGAAGCGATGACGTGATATGCTCTGTGATATTTTGGCTTTGGAGGAGCTCGACGGTTACATCGGAGGTGATGGCGAGAAGCGCTTGATTGAACGTGGGAGTGCCGATCGAGCCGAGTGCTTGGGTGAGATAGGCGATGAAGTCTATTTCGATGCAGCTGGCGGCGGCGGGAAGGCGAAGTGAAGAGAAGCCGAGCGCCGCTTGAACGCTCACTTCGGTCGGTTGCGATTCGAAGAGCTGAACGAGTCGAATCGTGTCGTTGACTCTGACGGCGAAGAACACGGAAAAGACGTCAAGTCAAACGGCCGCCAGAGGCCGGATTCGAACTCGAACAACAGCCACGACTAGCGCAGTTCGCAACGCTGACAGCTATGCGCGCCGAGAAACCGGATTCCAAAAAATCGATTTTCTGCCCCGAGGTCGAGGTAGCTAAAGTCCGAAACGTTGGTTTTACATGACAGACGACGAACACGTGAAAACGAATTCGCTCATATTAGAGGTCAAGCTGTATGTCTATTGGTTAGATTTAAGTCAAAGTGGCACAGACGACTCGAAAAATAACATACAGCTCAAGGGCAGAGCCATTTTCTGCTTAAAGTAAAAAGCACCCGTTGAGCACCTCGAACAGAAAATGGCTAAACTCCAAACGCCCAAAACGTGTACCAGCGATCTTGGTGGCGGTAGAACGGCGAAAGAACGGGCTACACGAATCTGTTTTCAGTTTTCAGTTCGCATGCTCCCTTCGACTACACGCAGGGAAAGAGTACAGAAAACCCTATGTCGGAAACTCGGAAATTTGAAACATTGGAACCAATTGTGGCTATGTATGGTCGAATGGTGCAAAACCGTTTATACAGCCGTTTTCTCTGTAGCATTGCACGTGGAGGATGCTATCGCGCATGAGAATCGGTTCAGTGCTGCGAGAAGGGCATGAGTTTAGTAAAATCACTACTTTTTCGGAATTTTGGAAAAAGTCGTTTTGCGCCATCGGCTGCTACGGCAAAGTGAGAAGGCAAATTGAAAAACCGGTTTTCGAACCTTCACAGCAATAGTCTCAGCAAGCTTTGTGCAAATTCTCAGCCGGACCCCGGGCGGTGGTCTCATTGAGCAAATCTCGTGCGTGAGGGAAACGCGCTCTTAATCGTTTAACGAATTCTGTGGACAATAAATCGAACACCCCTAGAGTGCTCGCAGAACAGTCACTGAATGCTGTAGAATGAATACTCGTAGAATATTCGTAGAAAACGTGCACAACACTTGTATAATACTTATATCAGGTCTGTTGGCACTGGCAAGCCCGATTGGCAAGTTGCCGTATGGCGCGAATGCACGTGTTTTTACTATTTAGCAGCCAGCTAATGGGACAGCAATTTTGGGCAACGCTTTAGAATACTCATAGAATACTTGTAGAGCAATCGCTGAATACTGCTGAATATTCGAAGATTACTCGTCGAACACTTATACTCATAGAACACTCGTGGAATACTCCTAAAACACACACAAGGTACTTATAAAATGATGGTAGTATAGTGGCAAAACACTCATCAGAGTTCACAGATATTGTTCTGTCAACATTAACACAAGCATTACGGTCAACGCACTATATGTCACTGGTGTATCATTTATCATCGCTGTTGTTCCTATTGTCCAATCAACAAATACTGTAAATCTTCTAATTGTCGCACAGACTCTAATAGACGCCCAGGGTTACAGATTGCAACTGAAAATAGACGTCTATCTCTAATAGTTATGATAATGCACCGGAAAACGTTCTAATAGACGCGCCTCTAATTGACGCCCACCCTTTTGAGCAGCTGAAATAATAGCCGCCGGGTGTGACAATTAGAAGATTTACAGTATGTACCTTAGAGCTCTATCATTGTGAAAAGCTTGAAGACAAACGGAGCTGAGCGAGTATCCATTTTAGCAAAAAAACTGTGATTTTTTTGCTAAAATTCAATGGAATAAAAATTCGATGTTTTCGTCGATTCTACGCTTCTCTGACGTTTGTGCTGATCAGATTCTAAAACTTGCAATATTTGAATACAAAATCATGAAGATATAAAAATCAATTTTTTTTTCATTTGCATTTTCATAAGCTCGGAAAATCAAGAATATCGACTTTTCATGTGCTAAAACACAGCAAAATTAAAAACAAATGCTATTTTCAAAATGTACCCGAACATTCACCCTATACTGCATTTTGGTCAATTTTAACTCACAGCGTATAGCAAGATGCGCTGAAATCTGGCAAGTTTACTTACTACACATAATACGTATTCGGATTCGTAAAGAACGTCTTCTATCAATCCCTCTCGTTCTTCGAGCAATTCTTGCACTTGCCGATGATCGGGGCTGCAAAACGATTGTCGTATGCTGCATTCTCCACAATATCACGCGGACAGCCAAATTCGACTGCCTCGAATCGTGGC
>JAQGBB010000923.1:0-15706 GCA_034691745.1 Prismatolaimus dolichurus
GGCGTTGCACTCAGCCCCGCACTGAGTCAGAGAGAGTTCGAACGATATATAAAACACGCTGCAGCGTTGCTTTGCTTAGAGCTCAACATATCGTTAGCAGTCGATGAGAAATGCTGATCGAAAAAATGACAAGTCCTAACGTCCACTCTTCTACCGCACAGACCGCTACGGGCATCGGGCAGAGCCGAAAGTAACAAAAGGATCATCTCCGGATTACGATATTCGTTTCAGTTTTGAAATTTTTAAAATCTGTTGAGAAGAACTAAAGTTATCGTCTGAACTCACTCACATGCGAACAGGTACTGCGCGCTACAGAACATGCAAAAACTGCACGTCAATGACGACTCAAAACTCTCGAATGCGCCGCTTTTCGACTGCAGTCAGCCGGCATGGATTACCCTTCGTCGTTTCCGGTCATCAGGTGACTCGGATTAACATTTTCCTTGCCTTTAAAATGGTCGCAATTCAGTTACTCTCAACGTCCGACAAAAATGCACAGACATGGATCCTCCGCACCTTTCGCGTCAGTGGCTGCACCGTTAGCTGAAAAGACATAAGAACGCAGTGATCATAGGCGAAACTCATATGCAGAAGCTAGACTTGGAGAACTCATGAATCGTCAGCAGATTTGAGGTAATCGATCGGCCCTCTTGATGCAAACGAGCGTCGCAGGTTTATCCAGAGAAAAATCGCTAGCACTCACGAAACAATTTAGAGGTCACATCCGGTACGCATACCCGTCGCCTAAATATGTGCTCTAAAATCACGATACTTGATTTTATCGATGAAGCACTTCGTGTTAATGAAGAGTCGATTCGTCACTGCGACGTAGACGGTTGACGACGGAAGGCTACCGTCGAACCGGGCGCAGCCCGGTTGCACCCGGATGAATGGTACTTTTGAGTTCAACGGAGCCGTAGATTACTTTCACCGGCATACTGAAGACCGGCGGTAAAAATTCGATCAAAATGCGCGGTCCCATTGGGGCCTAATTGCATAAAATTTATGCCAAAATTTTCTTCAAATTGTAAACTACTTAACTGCGAAGTACTGTGATTCGACAGGTCAATTTGCGCGTCTGAAGCTTTGCGGATAGCCATCCGTGTGGATGTACTGCCGACTAGCGGTCGCCTTCATTTCATGGGAACAAACTGAGAGAGAAGATCCGAGCTGAACCATGCTTGAATAGGCAATGCCGAGACTAACAATGCTGTTTCACTGCACACAATTTTTTACCGGTGCACTGTGCACACTCCACTGGCCGGTTGGGACACTCCATTGACCGGTTCGAACACTCCGTTGGCTGGTTTGCACATTCGACACATAACTATCGGTTTTGAACAGTCGATGATATCAACGATTTTGAGTCTGCTTCGTGGTTGGCAAGTGATCGCCAGCGATTGCTGCTTCCATTTCCAACAGTCGTTATGGTGTTACGTCCAACACATTGGCGTGCCAACTAGTATAGTCAAAACGCACTTGCAAAGACGTGGATCCGAATGCTCTCCGCCTTGATTTTTCTGTCGCCGGATGACGTCGAAGGCCTTGATCTGCTATGGCACAAAGCTCCACTCAGCTTTCACGCGTCTAGAACGCACTTCATGGATACGTGGATGGGCGATGGCTCACCCACGTCGCCGAGGTTTCCAGTTTATCTTTGGAACGTCTGGGATTGCACGGCAGTTGACAGAACGAACAATAACCTCAAAGGGTGAGAATACCAGTTCAGCGAATATTAAGAATATTCAATCCAAGAATAAGAATACAAAGCGTAAGCGCCTTCGAAAATTTGTCATCGATAATCTCGTGTGGGAATATGAAGCTGCATTTTTACTTAGCCATTATCTGGGACATCATTTTGACTTGGCTGAACCCAATCAATAGCAGTCATGCATTTTTTGACGGTAAAATCAGTCTCTGAAAAGCTTTTCATTGCGATGTAACTGCATGAGATTTCATCGGTCACTGTGCTCCATAATGACGAATAGGTTTAGTTAAAGACCATGACGAAAAGGATGGTGTTCGCAATGTAGAGAGAAAGTCATTTGACTTTGGGAATCTTATCGCGGGGAGAGTATTGCTGGGAAGGAAGCTGAAATGGAGAAGGCTAACCTAATCCGTTCATGGCAGCGCAGGCACCACGTGTTCCAACTTGCGTAACGTTTGTATGTCATAACGTGCGTATGTCGTATGGAGTACTAGACCGCAGTATTTTAATATAGTGTGTACACATGGTGAAAGAGCCAAATGTTTCAGAGTGTTCCAAGGCACAAAAACCTTAAAGCGAATTTATTGTTCGGCAGTATGATTTCTGAATTTTGTTTTGAATTTAAATTATGCTGTTTCACTTAGCTGTGTGATTCGCGTGTTTTAATTGTTGTTGCACTCAACACGTTTTTTTGTCTTGCCCCTTTTGTTACACACCTGTTGTGCGCTGACATCTTGAATTTACGCGTCTACGTTTTCACGACTTTTTTCATTTTTTCACTTTCGTCGTCGGGAGCGGCACATCCGATTTGTCGAAGACGCGAAAACGCACCTTTTCAAAGCCACTATTAGACGACATCGGACATAACTCCTTACGCATTCAAATGACGGTCGAAATTGAATCTTGAAAGTGCTTAGCGTTAAACTGGCTTTTCTTTCAAAGTGTGTCAGTATTGTCTGCTTTGTTATATACTAATATTTTCGTTATTGGCCAATTTGGATGTCGTTATGATAGTCAGGAATTTACGCTCCACTAACCAAGCGTAACATCGCCACTATCTAAAGAATAGAGAGCGGTGACGAAACTGCTTAGTCAGTAACCACTCCTTCAAGCTGCATCCGTTCAGGGCCAGCGTAGCCCATCAAAAAAGGTCAGCCGCAAAGTACTCAGACGTGGACTATCTCTTTTTCCTTGCTCTCTTTATCTCCAGTCTTTCCGCGCTTTCTTCCACCGACATTCTGCCAATAAAAGCTTCTAGCATCCAGGTTGGACAACACGTGTTTTAAGCTCTTCCGGACTGTTCCAGCGTCTGCCAGAAAACCAAGAAAATTTTGTCAAAGTGTTTTGAACCCGTAGGATGCTTTCTTGGCTTTGCTATTAACTTGTTTGTGCGGGACTGAACACACCCATGTCGTTCAAAGTGTCCTCATCACAAGCACGCGCGTAATAGATGGTGACGAAGCATGTGGGCGATGACCGTGCGACAGTCATTGTTGGCGAAGCTTGTTCTGTTACGGACGAAATAGCTATCGACACCCTCCATATGTGCTTCCAGCTTTTATCGCCTACGCTACATCTCTCTCGGCTTACGCAATAGACCCGTCCGGAAACGCTCAAAGTCCTAACACGATTTTAGGCTGCAATTAGCCTGACAGCACGTTTACGTGTAGGCGTCTACGAAAGAAAGATCGCACTTGTTTGTCTCCGTCGTGTGACAGCGATAAGATTATCGTTTAAACAGCGACCACTCTTCGGTCGCTGGTTGTTATGGGGCCCATAAGTCCGGACCATTGGCAAGTTGCCTTCAAGTTTCGCAACTTGTTTTCACGCAATTGGTTGAACACTATTTGCAGCACATTTCAATTATAAAAAGTTAAATAACGTCATCGTTTTTGCGTATAATTTCGCCAAAAATTCAATCAATCGCGAGTGCGCCGGCTACGCAATTAATGTCAACTTGTCAATGCACATGGACTTGTAGACTACGCGATACACGATGTTCACATTTGTAGAGTGCGATGACGACGTCAAACCGATGGTCTTCGCAAATCCACGAGATGAGACAGTGCCTGCACAGCAGTCAGCAACTGCAGGCGTCGGCACATATTTTTCACCTTGTGTTAACTGCCTAGCAGTGCTCAGTGCCGTTATCCTCACAGCTGCATTCTTACGCTCACCACATTCAGGAGCGCCGGAAAATTCAATCTGGAGCTTGTCAGCAAGCTGCAGTACGACATATTCGCGCTTAGAATAACGATTGGTGACCTCAAAGAGCAGTGGGCTGCTGAGAGGCAGAAACAAGAACTCGTCGCTGTGCAACAAGAAATTGCGGCTCTCAAGATGGAGCAGGAGCGCGAAGCAATGAAACAGGCTGCTGCTCGTGGAAAACGAGACGCCGAAAGGCAGCTAGAGTCCATTGCGTCGGGGCAGCTCGAAACGCTCTCGAAGCTGGAAAAGAACGTCAGCGACCTAAGAGAGGCGGTAACCATACTGCACAACGAAGACATGACGTGGAAAAATGGGATCAACTTCTTTGTTCTCAAGCCGCGCGCGATAACGAGTGAACTTGACGAGGAGCTTACCGCTGGATCGATAAGTGAGTGAATTATGGATAAAGTGCAAGTCAAAAATGCAATGATAAAATTTTTGTAAAAATAATTAAATAACTAAAAATTAATAATAGGCAAGTTAAAATTTGTACAAAAATAAATTATTATTAACACGTAAATAAATATTTATAAATCAAAAACATTTATGAAGTAAATATCTACAAATGAAAACTTAAATAAAAATAACTAAGTAAACAAATAAAATTTTCAGGGTGCCGCATACGAAATGATGTGTTTTATACTGCATTTTACATTGCGTAGAATGCAATTCGTCTGTAATTGTTAACAGCGGCGTCGTTACGAGTCCGGGCTTTCCAAAAAACTGTCCACCGCACACATTTTGTTCGTGGACGATAATCGCTACGGATGCGGGAAAGTTTTTCAAATTAATTTTCCTAGAAGTGCAGGTGAGAAAAAATGAACAGTTCGATGTTTTGTTCATTTTAAGAACTCGTGAAATTTTTGTAGGTGCAACAGTCGACCGATTGTACAGCTGACAGCATATCAGTATACGACGGTGCTCGCGCTTTGGTTGAGAATGGCATTCTCAGACATTGCGGCACTCAAATACCCGGGATTACGTACGCGCACAACGTCGATCGCATAGAGTTTCGCTCCGATGGTCAAAGAGAGTACAGCGGCTTCCGACTCAGCGTTGAAGCTATTTCGCCACCAAAGCAGGCGTCGAGCAGTACGTCGTCAACGTAAAGTCTCGATAGTGCTTCGTATCTGCAGCAGGGATTATAGCTGCACAAATCGCGGCAGAAACAGTGAAATTTGCTGCTCAAAACACCGCAAATTTCCGGGGCATTTTTTCATTTCGGCAGGAGGCGTTTTAACCGAAGAGTTTGAATTTCACAATTCCCCATTTCCTCCATCATACCAGGCAGCAAAAGTACAGTATGCTATGCTGCGTAACTGCATGAAACACTTTTTGTTCCAGGGTGTTCCAGAAAGCCTAAAACGTTCTTTTGCTTGGCAGTTTGACATTTTGGTTTTGCCGATCTTATTTGTAGAACTCTTTCGCTACCCGTGCAAGACGAACAGCGACTGTGTGCACGCATTCGACGCATCGGTGACTTGCTCAACGCTAGGTGTCGATGGTGGCGCGTTCTGCAACTGCAAATTCACGGGCGCATGTCGGGTCGGTAGAGAGTGCTGCAATAATCTCTGCGTATCGGGACTTTGCGCCCTAGTCGGCGGCTATTCGGGCGCTGTTTGTGAGCCAAGCTCCCGATGCGGGCGACTGAATCGGTGCTGTCGCGACGGGTGCATTTGCAAGCCGTTCTAAAATTTATGGTGTTTGCATTTGTGGTTAGTTTTTTAATTAATGTGTGGGTAACATTTTCTTTGAAACAATGATAAAAACTGATAAATTTTGTTTGCACTTCAATGCAAATAAATTGCTTATTTTACCTGTGCAATAGATAAAACATTCAGTTTTATAAATTTGCATAAGACTTATAAATTCTGCTCTGCTGTTGGTAAGTTGTCGGAAGATGAGAGACTCAGAAACTACGAGCAAGCATGGCTGAGATTATATAATATCACGCTTTCCATTAGTCACTTAGCGGTAGCAGATCTTTTAATGTTAATTCAGTCCACTGCCTTGCCGAAATACTTCTGGGCTTCCACAACACATTGCAAAGTCTCAGAAATTTTTTTCCTGATTTGCGTTATTTATACGTTTTCGTTGTAGAGCTGAAAAACTTGCCAGCGGTTGCGACTCAAATTATGGCGTATCTGATACGCAGCGCATGAAATGTGGCTGGAAGTTTTTGGGTCACGTGACAGTTTTCAATTGCATTATTTTCTACAAAACTTTATTTGCATGCAAAATAGTGAAAAAATATGAAAGTATCCGAGCGAACAGATGACAAAAACTTGATGTGGAGTAAAATTGTCTAGAAAAGCTAGTTGCAATAAAATTACTACCATACACGTTCTCGGCAAGTTTTTGACAAAAAAAACTGAAATCGACCTTTCTTTGCTGAATTTGACAAATCATTGATTGACAAAGGCATTACTGGTAGAAACAAATAAAAATCTGAGTGTGAAAGTTGATGACGGATCGCAGCTAAGTTGCTTTTCGAATGCCGAAAGTTTCCTAGAAGATCTCTCAAAATTTTAAGCGACACTAATCACCCTATTCTTGGCTGTGAGGAGTGCAGCAGCGTTTTGTGGTGCACACATTTAATACAGTATGACGCTTATCCGCACTCTACATAAATAGGATAATTGTTTGGACACAAGCCGTGTTTACGTCAATACTTCGAAACGATTGTTTTCTGAAACAAAACTTTTTGCGTTCCAAAACGTCCGTTGCGAGCAACAAATTGGACAAATGAAGGGTCAAACTTGAATTATCTTCTGTCCTTCGCATCCTCACTTTGTTCGGGATCCGTTACAGAAAATTTTAAAAAATTTCATTTTTTTCCTAATCATTTTTTTTTCTTTTAATATCCCCCGTTTTTAATTGTTCCTTGGAGTTCATTTTGCTACGATAATGCCAATAACCTCATTCTCAATCGTGATGACCCTCATGATTCTCAACTCACGACTGTGGTTCCTGCCACAGACCGTTCCCACACTGGATCCGAAACTTGATTCTCGACAAACTTCGCCGACTTCTTCGCATGAAACTCAAACTTGAGCAAGTCGACTAAGCGCACGCCATTGCGAAGCATAAAAAATCGCTTTCCTCTCGTCAGTACACGAACGCCCTTCACCATCTCTCACTATGTGATGCTCCAGAGTCTGCAAGGTCTGACGTCGATGGCGAGGCCTACGTGAACTCGAAGGGAAAGTCGGCGGCGGGAAGCTTGCGAGAAGACATAAAAGAGATTGCACAAACTCTGGCTAAAATTGAGAACGAACTGGAGGTGCTAACGGGAACGTTCAACGCTGAAGTCAAAGGTAAGCAATGAAACAACAGCTCAGCGCGTGCAGCTGCGCTGAAAAACACGTTTCTGCCTGGTCGCATTGTAAGCAACCGGCCAATGGAGTGTGCCAACCGGCCTATGGAGTGTGCCGACCGGTCGATGGTGTGTTGAAGAGTGAATAATAATAAAAACCAGAAGCTGCTGCTACATAACGCAAATGAACATCAAGCCAAACAACGAACAAGTATAATCGTCCGGGGCGAAAAACGCATCCTGAACCTCAGTAACATCACGAACGAAAGTTCGACACTTTGTGATGCTCTAAAATAGCTAGTTCCCGCAGGAGTGAAAGAGGCCCGGCGCTAATGTGGAGTAAAATAGACCTCCAAGATTCATCAATGTTGTGAGTGGGGCTACCAGTCCGGGAAAGCTACTGTGCGCGACATGGTGGCAGCGCAAATGTTGTGAATTTCAAGTGTCTCGTGTAACAAAAATTCAACACTTTTTCAGCAAAATCTTGAAAATCGCCGGCTGCACGGTGTATCCAGAAACGCGCATGGTATCGGGAGTAAGCTGAAGGTCCAGCTTTCCTCCAAATGATCGGTCAACCCGATCGGTGCGCTGACGCGCGCGCGACCGTTTCCCCATTTCCACTTTTCCGCACTGTTTTGTTTTCTCGCGTTCGATTTTCAAAGCAAAAACAAAAGCGAGAAAGCAAAACAGCGCCAAAAAAGTGGAAATGAGAAAACCGGTCGCGCGTGCGTCAGCGCACCAATTGAGTCAACCGACTACTCGGGGAAAGCTGGACCCTCAGTCTAGTCGCCAACAGCATGCGCGTTTCTGGATACACTGTGCAGCCGGCGATTTTTGAGATTTCGCAGAAAAAAAAATTGTTGAACTTTTGTAACACGAGACACTCGAAATTCGCAACATTCGCGCTGCCACCGTGTCGCGCACAGCAGCTTTCCGGACCGCCCGCCCCATTCACAACATCGATAGATCTTGGAGCTCTATTTTACTTCACCATGGCGCCGGACCTCCTCCACTCCTGCGGGAGCTAGCGATTTTAGCGCATCAAAAAGTGTCGAACTTTCGTTTATGATGTTATTGCAATATTGCTGTTTTTTTTTCAAAAGTTGTTCTTAGCAGCTGGTCTAACCTAAGTTTTTGAGTACCCTCCGCTCGGGACCAAATTTGGCCCCGAAGATCTAGGTTGAAGAGGCCTGGAGTACAACATAAATGAAAAACACTTTTAAATTTGACTGAAACTTAACGTGGCAAAATAAAAAACGCAATAGTGAAAAAACTGGTACAGGTACAGGTAAACCTATACCATCAAATTCACTTTTGGAAATTTGTCGATTTTAATTTTGCGAACCAATATGTACCAGTTTTTTTCACTTCGGTGCTTTTTTAAATTTTGCTAAACAACAGATAAAGTTGGTACAGATTGCTTTTGGCAATTTTCAAGGTCTCAAAATGAAAAAAAAAACTGGTACAGGTTTTACGTCAAAATTGAAAAATTGTTTAAAGTGTCAGTGAGATTTAAAAGTTTCCGTGCATGGTTGAATTGATTTTGCGTGTTTGAGCACACATGCAAGCAAGTAAACCCCAATTCATGTCTTGCTAAGTGAGGCGTTGCATTCTTAGACGTTAAACGCGGAAAATGCTGTCGTACACTGCGTCTCTAGATAGGTTTTGTATCTAATTTTGGCTCCGCTATTTGCAGCGTCGAAATAATGTTTTATTAGGTGTTAAGCAAAATTGGTGACTGACATTTCCTGCGCAATGTTTTTGATTTTCTTTTGCTTAAAAAAAATTGCTAAGTTTTTTACTTCTACTGTGCTAAAGTGACGTTCTCCGTCGTTAAGCCAGCTTCTCGCCTCAGCTTCTTGCTAAACTCGCGACGGTTGCGCGCTGGACTACGAAAAACATTTGCAGGGTTTCGTTGAAAAAAGTGCTGTTGATCAACCGAAGCTGCGCTTCTGCGTTAGCCACTGCTACAGGAACCCGCAAAATACTCTTTTCGCAAAGACTAGTCAACGGGAAAGAGAAAACGGCGCTTCGATTGATGTTTTTGTTTTGACCTCAAATGTTTTGTTTCGAAAAATATTTCTGATCTTGAATGAGAAGTTTAAGTTGTTGGAGTTTTATTATTTTAAATGCTAAACTTGCGCAAGAAGGCCTTTCATAAAAGAGGTTCAGAGCGAGGGAGGAAATAAAGTCTACAAATTAAATTTTTTGCGGAAGTTTCGTATGTTTAACACATAAATGTCTAGATAGGTTTGGGGAGGGGTTCAAAAATTGAAATTTCTTTAGGATGGTTTTTGTGAAAGATCCCCAATACCTATTTTGTTTTCACATTAACGCATGAACAAAATTCTGCAAAAAACGCATAAGAAAACTTCTAAATTACGGTATAGTTATGTAAAGAGGTATGCATCAGCATATTTGCACGTCAGTATTTACTATATGCGCGTTGCATAGCTTAAATGAGCATTTTCCTCGCTAGCACTTGTGTTTCAATCTAAATAGTACAAGCCATAGGACCTACCTACAAGCCAACCTATATAAGGAAGATTAATTGTCAGCATGCAAATTTTTTTACTATACTAACCTTGCTTCTAACAGTTGTGGTAGTAGGTTTCTATGTAGACCGATTTCCCTGCTAGCTTCTGCCTGCTTGTTGATGTTTATGTAAATGTCGTGTGTTAGTTTGTGCGCATTTGCTGAAAGGCTTTAGCTTAGATGTGTTAGCTGAGATGTTTTCTAGCCGTTTTACTGATCGGTAAAAAAATAGTTCTACTGCGGTGTTTTGCTTTACGACGGAGAGAGAGCTGAGAGTGAGGAAGTCAAGCAAAAAACACTACACAGTCACTCCCCTAAAATTAATTAAAAACTTTTAAAAAAGCTGGCTAGTCACCGGCAAAATACATGATTTTTTTTCGCAAAGCACAACATGGCATAACTGCCCAACTGTTTACGTATGATCGACAAAGGAAACATGCAGGTCGCAAAGGCCGAAAATGGTATTCTGCTTTTACGAAAAACACATGCAGTAATTTTGTAGTGTTGTGCAGTACGGGGTACAGTCGTCCACGGACAAGTGCAAGTCGAAGAGACCGAGAAAAATTTTTGCACTTATGCACACATATGTATATGAGAGCCGATCTTCCAAGGGACTTTGAAAAGTTTTGCACTTATGCATGATTTGCACTTATTTATGTTGCACTTAGAGATGTTCAACAGCACGTAAGATATGTAGCCTTGTTTCTTTTGAACTATGAATCCATCGGGCGAAAGAATCCAGTTAAATATTGCATAGACGAAAGATCGTTGTCAATGCGTATGGGCGCGGGATAGATGCCACCTTGTACTGGCGCAAGCTTGGGAAGCGTGGGTGATGCAAGCGTTGGAATCGTTTTCTTCAGTGTATCTGTTGTGTCATGGTACGTGATTTGACGCAGTCACTAACTGCGTTGATGCAGTGCATGATCACGCAGTGCGGCAACTAGGTACATAAACACACACTGCGACGCACCAATGACCATCGCTAAATGTGATTGCTCACCACAACGACTCTGTATGTGATGCTGACCAATCAGGTTATCGCTCTTTTCTGGCCGTTTACTTTACTGTATTTTTATCATTGATAGTCCAGAAGCAACGCAAGCACGGCGAATTTGTAGCGATATTCCCGCACGTAAAATCACAGTGTTATAGAAATAATTGCTGTTCAATGTACTGCGATGCGAACGTTTCTCTCTCGCTCTCTCTCTCTCTCTCACACACACACACACACACTCTCTCTCAGTTCGTGACACAGTAAAGGAAAGCTTTTTATCAAAGAGAATAGCACTGCCCGATTATCGCACAGACAAAAGTATTTCAACTATTTGGCAATGATTTCGACAGCAATACATTACGGTTCACACACATGAATTATCCTCATTAAATTCACCCGCCATCAATCGAACGCACTCACCGAGGTTGACGTGATTACCTACCCAATGGAAATTATTTAAACTAGACAGCATTGAAAACATCCGAGAGTGAAGTGATGAATTACACTATTACAAGCCAGAGAGACACGCAACATACGCACCTATAGGCTTGCTAATTTCATTACATTTAATAGTAGTTTGTTACCAGTAAAATTGATAAAATTTATTAAAATCTGTGCGGGATTTTTCCGACGAACACTATTATTATTTAATGTATAAAATTCTTTGATCGAGAAAAGGCGAGAAATTTGAAAGGTGCCATCGAAACCAGAAAAAGCGCGTACAAGATCGTCACTGTCTCGTCACCACAAGCGGCAAAGAAGTCGTCCGCAGTTGTAGCACCGGGAAAAAGGATAATGCAGAAGTAATTCTTTCTTGACAAAGTTACATTGCCATTATGGTGCACGTAAGTGTGCGCTAAAAGTTAACCTAGCATTCTTTACAGGTGAAGCTGTACTACGATAAACAAGCAGCTCATAAAGGCATTAAATCGACGATAGAGAACATCAAGAACGACTACCATTACGTGCCGGAACAACTCTAACGTAGTACATTCGCAGATGCGGCGTATGCGAAAGCCGAAAGGCTGCAAAAACCTAACGCAACTCGTCAACATTGCAAAGAGCGAAACCCATCTCAAAATGTAAAAGCCGAAGAAACTTGTTAATATACACTTTAGTCTTTTGACACAGCAATTACAAATATGAGAGTACTTGGTGGTTTTATGCTTTCAGCTTTTGGCAATTGTTCGCAAGCAGGAACGCACTCGTACAAGACCAAGAGCCTCAACGAACCATGTCGCTTTCGTAAATTAAAAAGGTTTTGAGCTACAATGTTTGCCCTGCTCATGGCAAGAACAATTCGCCAATAAACGCCCACCATCGAGGCTCCGCCAAAGAATAAAAGCTCAGGGCACTTATGAGAAGATATAAAGTATCGGTCATGAAAACAAGTAGGGCAAGTTGTGTTCACTTCCCCCAACCAATAAAGCTGTTTTCTCCTGTTAATTTTATTGCATGAAAAATTTAACTTCCCGAAAAATCGATCGGATACCAATTTCAAGCGCTTGCGCGTATTAGCATTTTTGCTGGAAAAGACCTCGAAAGCGACAATAGTTTTCAAGAGTTTTGGTAAAGCTAAAATAAATATAGGCAATTTTTCTAAATTTTTTGACCACTTCAACAGGAATTTCCAAAACTGGCTAAAGCTCGAATATTTTGGCTGTTGCTAGCCGCAACAACAGACGGAAGAAGCTAGGGTCGGAGGTTGAGTTGAGTCAAAAGACCAGCTCGAGCGCGTCGCTCTCCTGGAAACAAGAAATGCCCAGGAAGATGCAGCTGAGATTTCGTTCCACTCAACAAACTTTTGTTTTGTGACAACGAAGGAAAAAGTTGGAGAAGAACTTTCTTGGACGTGACGGACTACTCAGACGATGAGCTTCAACACGAAGTCGTCAAATTTTAGCGGTCAAAAGGGCAGGGTCAGTTGTTGAGTCGTTCACAAATATTGTGCTTAATTTGTGTAATTTTTAGCGTGAGGTTGTTTCGATTCACATTGTAAGTCTTCAGTCATGCAATTTATTTGAAACATGTTTCCTTCTGCTAGCAGGCTTCTTCAACCTTGGTCCCGGGCCAAATTTGGCCGCGAGCAAGCCCCAAAGAGCCCTAGTCCACCTTTTGACCACTAAAAAAAGCCTAATTTTGAGTAATTTTGAAAAAATCTAACAATTTTTCAGCTGCACGCTGCGCTCGCGGCATCTGTTTATTTAATTTGTGAAATAATTCAAAAATTTCGTTTGCTCTGCATGGGGCATCTTTGGCCCCTGACGACCTTCGATTTCAATTTTTTGGCTCAGATTTCAAAGAGGTTGAAGAGGCCTGTGCTACAGTCTAATTGAGACTTGTTTTCTTAATTTTAGGGGTACGGAAATTTGTCTGCGCCATCTAAGACAATGCTAATTTGTAATCAAATATCGTTTTTCTAGTCAAGCTGGAGTTCAAATCGGAAATGCGTAAGTGCGGCAGCGATTGTCGTTTCAGGTGTACATTGCTGGCCTTTCTCTCTGCAGGTGTTGGGAACTCTATTGCCTGGAACACGGTAACAATGTAAACAAGCTCACTCTTATTGAAAATAGTAATTTTGAATTTTTTTCGGATTTTATTTCATTCTTTATTTTAATCTCATTTTTTTCTCCCAATTTTATTTAGTCGAATTAGTAACTCTTAGTATTTCTTTATCGCAGAAAATGAGTTATAATATTTGTCTTAGAAAAAATGTAAATTACTGCGTCTCAGGAATTACGCCAGAGGGCATTATGCCAAACGATCCCGCATCGGGTGTCGCTCCTGACGACACCTACTCGACGTTCTTCCAACAAACGCCGGCTGGAAAGCACGTTCCTCGAGCAATATTTATTGATTTGGAACCGACGCCTATTGGTCCGCCTATCGTGCTCACTGAGCCCAAAATAGTGATTTCTAATGAAGGGCCTTTTTAAGATGAAATCCGAACCGGCACGTATCGAAGACTGTTTGCAAACGACAACCTGTTGTCGGGCAAAGAGGACGCCGCTAACAACTATGCTCGTGGTCGATACACGGTTGGTCGCGAAATGATCGACACTGCAATGGACCGAATTCGGCGGTATGAAGGTTAAATTATCGATTTATTGATTTTTCCGCAAGTGGCAAATTATCGATCTTGTACTTTTCGTGTCAGATTGTCGACTTTATGATTTTCGACAGATTATTGATTTTTTTGCAGAATTTGTGACCAGTGCCAAGGGCTTCAGGGTTTCCTCGTGTTTCACAGCTTTGGAGGTACGATGCGGTCGTGTCCACTGTTTTGAATTTTACTTTTAACAGTATTATGGACAGGTGGCACCGGGGCAGGCTTTACCTCAATTCTGATGGAACGCCTTGCCGTGGACTACGGCAAGAAGGCGAAACTCGAGTTTGCCATCTATCCAGCGCCGCAGGTGTCGACCGCTTGCGTTGAGCCCTACAATTCGATCCTAAACACGCACACGACGCTGGAGGCATCGGACTGCAGCTTTCTGGTTGACAACGAAGCAATCTACGATATTTGCAGGCGAAATCTGAACATTCAACGGTATTGAGAGGAGTGACTACTCAGATAATTGATCTTTCTATTTTGGAGCAATTCAACATTTTAGGCCAACGTACACGAACTTGAACAGGCTCATCGCTCAGATTGTGTCATCGATCACAGCTAGGTATGCGAATTTGCAGCTAAAGGATTTATTGAATTTTTAGTGGTTGTAAAAATTTAGGTTCTACAAAAGCAAACAAATTTTAGGTTCTACGAAAGCAAACAAATATAAATAAGAAATAAATAAAATAAAAAATAAAAATTTTTAAATGATAAATAATAACTAATAAATAAATCGGAAAATAAAACTAAAAAGAAGCAAAAAATTAAAAATAAACTGATTAACTTATACAAATATAAACTTATAAAAATAAAATAACTTATAAAAATAAAAAATTAATAAACTAAGTCAGAGCAAGTAAAAGCAGTTTAGCTTTTACGGTAGTAAATCTGTTGAAAATGATAATTTCTTGGAATTTTTCGTCTTCTCCACTATGTACAATTCTTGGTCGTTTTTCGTGCAGCCTTCGTTTCGAGGGTGCAATCAACGTGGACCTGACGGAGTTCCAGACGAATCTTGTGCCCTATCCGGTATGAGCAAGAGCTTAGCGTGTCCACTGTAGTTTGGCCATTGAGTTTCAGAGGATACATTTTCCAATGGCGACTTATGCACCAGTGATGAGCGCCGAACGTGCGTTCTCCGAGCAAGTGTCTGTGCAAGACATCGCCACGGCATGCTTTGAGCCGGCAAACCAGATGGTCAAGTGCGACCCAAGAAACGGTAGAGCTTCCTGACTAGAAGCACAGGTTTCTTTCTAAAATAGGCAAAAATACTGAAAATAGAGCAAATTTTAATTCCTTTAAATTTCATAAAATTTAAGAACACAAAATTTCTTAAAAACAGTAAATCGCGATCTCTCTCACTCAATCGGGCCTAAAAACTGAAAAATGTGAAAAACGAAAAAGCGGTTTTTATAGGCAAGTATATGGCAGTCTGCATGCTCTTTCGAGGCGATGTTGTTCCAAAGGTATACAACTTACGTCATTGTCGATTTTTTTTATTGCCAAATGTAATAAACTTTTCCTCTAGGACGTGAACTACGCAATTGCGGCTGTGAAAACGAAACGAACGATTCAGTTTGGTATATTTTCACGCATATTTTTAATGGTCAGTTTTGCAAAACTGCTTATTTTTAGTTGACTGGTGTCCCACTGGCTTCAAGGTATGCCTCCTGGTTGCATCTTTTTGCATCCTGCCTGTAGCGCACAGCGCGGAACAACAGGATAGCTATATGGTTGGACGGGCCGGCCTGCCCCCCGCCTGCCCCTACGCAGAACATTCTCCTGCCCCCTACGCAGCATACATAATAATAGTACAAAACGTTTAATGAC